>VZTO01018088.1:77927-167408 GCA_013400615.1 Syrrhaptes paradoxus | reverse complement strand
AACAGAACTATAAACGAGAATCTCAAGACTGTGTGCAGTGAAACACATGTGAAAAATTCTCATTGACAAAAAAGTGATAATTAAAGGTTTAAATTTGTGGTAGCAGGCTTGGTAATTTTCCTTTAAATTTACCCACACTAATTAAGTACAATTATGTAGTACAAATATTCAGACAGATTTTTATTTGCCTTTTAAGCAATTCAGTGAGCCTTAAATGGGAGCCCTTACTTTGCCTCAAGAAGGCACACCGTATCTGCTAAAAACATGACAAGGAGATGCAGCCCCTGTGCAAATGGAGGTTGGCCCCCCAAATCTGGCAGGGCAATGGTTTTGCCAGTATAAAGTTTATGCCTGCTTCATTAGTTTCTACGTTGTTCTTCCATTCATCAAGGACATAATTCACCTTCTCCGCTCAGTAGCACAGTTACCATGCTTGCTGTTGATACCTGGAGCATGAGCTGCAGGTTGCATGACAAAACACATACCTCAGGCTGGCAAACTACAGTGAGAAAACAGGAAAAATGAAAGCCCTTTGAGTTCCCCTCTTCATCTTGGTCAATCAGTATCTGACCATCCAGGTATCCAGGTAAAGTGCACAAATTTACCTACATTTTAACAAAAACAGATACCTGACTTGGGCTTCTAGAAAAAAAATTCTTACAGATGGATTAGCATGTGTGAATTTTCATGAGGGAAGTGCCAGTCGTAAGCTGATTGCCACAAAGCCAATCGTCATTGGGTTAAAAGTTCCCCAAAAGCTTGAAATAGAAGAGCTGATTCACATTACAAGACACTGCCATCCATGCTATTGATTTTTCACAGAAACCTTCCCCAAGCAGCATGCTCCTAGAGGCTGTGAGCATTGTCACTCCTGTGCGCACACACTAGAGGTGTTCCCATTAATGATCTACGAAGTTGTGCTGCAGAAGCTCACTTACACTAGTCATACTCCGTGAGAGAGATAATGCACTAACCCTTACCCAAAACATTGCCCTTGCCCTGTGTCTGGTGATGCATCAAGGGACTAGCAGCTAGGAAGCACGTGCAGAAAAAAGCATGACAAGGTTGATTGTCAAAGTCTGCCACATATTTCAAACTCCCTGTGTATCACTATCAATGGGTGCTGATATTGTCTTATACTTGAAAACAGGAAAAAAAGTAGGCAGCATTCCCTACTGGGAAATGTTGGCTTATTAAGGGCAACTCCTGTAAGCTAATTCAACTAGATGGCTGAAGTGGGTAATTCGTTGATGCAACTTTTAGATGGATCTGCCAAGATGACGCTAGAAACTTGCTGCTATTAAACCAGTAGAGCAGAAAATGAACCAGAAATAGTAAAAAGTAAAATGTAGCAAAGGAAGGGATTAAAACTGCATGGCAGCTGTCTCAGGACACCTGTGATAAGGTGAATGAACTAAAGAGCTCATTCAAGTGCTCTGATGTAAGAAAATGGCTATTTGGAAGGAGAAATTAGATGATTTGAGAAGCATGATTAAAAAGTTTGATTTTTAAAATTTGCATTCTTGGTAATATTCAGCTGGAAACATGGGCTACTAAAAGTAATGCTACTACCCAGGCTTTGATCAGTGCAGATCCACTAGATTAAATTAGGAGATCTTTCTGAATCACCTAAAATGCTTATTTTATGTCTTAAACTAATCCCAGGTGGAACAAGGAAGCAGAACCAGTACTAAATTCTGACTGAAAGATTTAAGAAAAATGCTTAAAACTGTATACCTTGGGAATTAAAACATGAATTTTAATTCTCACTTAATTCAAATACTAGTTATGACAGAAAAAGAAAATGCTAAAGCAGGTATAATAATAGAAAGAAATTAGTCTTCCAGAACAAGAAAACATCTTTATCTAAAGTCCATTTTGTGACATATTTAAGGACTCTGAGACAGGGTACAGGCAGCTTTGCACCATAAAGGCTTTGTCTATCCATACAATCTATACTATTACAGTTCTCTAGGGTTTCGTTTAATCAAGACTATTCACTTGTCCAGTCCTGTACAAAACAGAGAAAAATACAACATTATAACCTAGGTGGAACATACTTCATTAATCAATTCTTGAGCTTTGAAAATGCATGTTGCTTGACTAAAGTCAGATTATTTAGTCTCATGGTTAAATTTAAGTACTATTAAATTTGCCACATAAAGGACTTCATTATAGAACAGATCAAATGTATAATACAGAAGGTGAAGATACTGCAGTGTCCAGGCAGCAAAGACTTTTTTTCTGGAAGGAGTCAGGAAGACAAATCATGTATTTGAAGCCAGAAAAAAAAAAAGTACATCCACAATTTTCTCTGACATACAACAAAACATTGTCTAGAGGACTTCCATTATTAATTGCTGAGTCAAACCTAATAGCTTTGGTCAAATGATTATGAGAAGCCCATATGACATTTGGTCTATATTACAACCCTTCCCAGCATTAAAAAAGTTTTGTCTTGATGGTGGAATGAAGCTAACTATTACACTTGGAGTCTTTGGATTTTGCCATATCTCCCAACTACTAGGAGTGTTCTACTATCAGAATGCTGTTTTCATGTAAATTTTTATAGACTGTAATCAAAATGTTGCTTACACTCTCTTTGATAAAGTAATAATGAAGTTGAATGCATCTATTTAATTAGGTCTTTCTTCTTTCATTGATCTCATTTACTTCCAGTCTGACTATATTCTTTGGAAAAAATAGATAATGAAGTTCATTTATACTAATTAAAGAAACAAAAACATTCTTCCACAGTCCTGAAAAAAAGACTTTTTCACAAAGCTTTCTGGAAACATCACTACACCAGTAGTTCCTGTGTAGCTGATATTTAATCATGCACTCCCAAGCAATCTTCATCTTACTTGAAGTCTCCCAGCTTTTCCATAAATCCTTTATTGTTCTTTTCTGAGAACAATACAGTTTGTTTTATTCAAAGCATTTGATTCACTGAATCTACAGCTCATCTTTATTACTTACCCAGTACTCTGTTTTTTGTGTTATTTGCAATTTGTAAAGACTTTATAATTCATTGCAGGTAAGAGATGACATAAGATTAGACTGCAGTTAAGACCCTATTCCAAAAGGATTTCACTGGAATATTTCTACACCAACTTGTGACTCATGATTGCATCCCAAGGCCTATAATTAGCAGGCTTAAATCCAGTTAATACGTTCTATATTAATTCTGTATCATTCCCCTACCTTAGATTTAACCTCAGCACATTCTAGAACTGTGCAAAAGCCTAACTTTCTATCAACTACTTGAATCATCCTGTTTTTACCTTTGTGAATACTGACACAGCATTAACTTTCTTCTAGTCCTCTGTATTTTCCACAGTGTCTACAATGTACAGAAAAACACAACAGCTTATGCAGAAAGCTTTTTATCTGCTTCTTTTAAAATTTTCATACGCAACTTTTCCTGATCAGTTGTCTAATTTACTACTTGTGGTTAAATACACTTAATGTTACCATTAGCATGGAAAGCATTTAAACATCAATATTATCATCAAGCTTACATAAGTAAGCTGGTTTTTTTTCCCTTCTCAAATCAAATCTATCAGACACAGTTCCTTGGTTGCTTTTCCTCTTAAAAGTGCCTTTTTATTTCCCTTGATGAGCCTATATTTATTCTTGTATCCATTTGTTTGCTATAATAATATTCAGTAGTTCTAAATTTCTAACTTACATAAATTGTTGTAGCTCCTTTGATACTAATTCCGCTATGGAAATGCCATAAAATAAGAGTTTTAATACTGGGAGACTGCTATGTGATGTATCAAGGTGGAGTACAGAATACATAAAGATTAAATGAGACATACACAATAATACATCAAGATTTTTGAAACACTATATGGATTTTGATAATACAAGACTCTTATTATACCTATCCTGATGTTATACATATAGTGCATCTGAATTACCTATAAGGAAGCCATTTAGTATATGGAAAACTACAGTAAGTCCAAGAAGCACAGAGTTCAGGTGCATGAAGACCAACAGCATATTCACTTTCCTCCTCAGACAGATACTGCAGTCACAGCTATGCTTTGTCTCAAGGTAACTTGATTTTTGCTGGTGCTGAATGCACCTTAACTAAGCTTAAGCTTAGTTTAGTCTTATTTATATTGCAGTGCCAGCAAACCTTAAAACAATTAGATGTTAGATGTTTTTGTATTTGGCCATATATTCAATAATTCAAACCACAATAATTTTTTTTTCCTTCTTTTTTGGGGGTAAGGAAGGAGGACAACGTCAGGAACTGAGAAAGTATTTGATTCTGTCTGATATTTTAGTTTGTTTTGTCTTTGTTTGCCTGGGACTAAATATAAAAGGAATACTTGCAAAGTCTAACTCCATTAATAACATAAGTGGAAGGTATATTTTAGCAAATGAATGACATAGTACAGAAGAATTTCACCTATAAGCCTACTCCAGCTGAGGAAAGAAATCACTTATGTGCTAATACTAAATACATTATTGAAAGATACTAACTGGAAGACAGAATAAATACCATTGTTGCAAAATAAATTTGTTCTTAATATTCTTACAGTAGTTTTGAACAGTACTAATTTTTGTCCTATTTCTGAAAACACCTACTGTATGTATGTAGGATAGTCTGTTTCTAGAAATAATGATTGCTGTGCTGAGTTCTTGTAACATGAATGGCCAATGAAATGGATTGGGTAAACCAGATTCCCCTATGTTTATTAATTCAACTGTTCCAGCTCCAGTTGCCTTTAGACCACTTTGAATGGTGCTATAAGGGCATTGTATAGCAATGGCTCCAAACTTTTAGTACAGTACATTTACTCATATTCTTAACCGCACTCTCCTCCTTTCTTTGGTTTAGGAATGACAAGAATATGACATGAACAACAAAATAAAATAATCTAAGCAAGCTCTAAAGCATCGCTGGAGATGAGGTCACCTTTGTCTCAGAAATGTCCCCCACAAAACAAAAACAGTCCTTAGATAACAAACAACTACTTTCTATTTCTACATTGTCCTGCCAATATGATGTCAGCTTGAAAAAAATGGATCACTTAAATGAAGACCTACAAACTCTACTGTTACCATCAAAGTAGAGCCTTGTCATTTGAAAAATTCCAGACTCACAAAAAAGTATCTGAGAGCATCAGATCCAGAAATTTCATGCTCGGTTCCCAGTAAGTCCATAAGCTGACAAAATAAACATTTACACAATAGTAACAGGCTTCTGAAGCCGACGTTTTACAATAAAAACTTGAAAGAAGATCTAGGACTGCAACACCCTTTTTTTTTTTTTTTTTTTTAAATCCCAAAGGCTAGAACTGTGGAGCCTTCAGATCCATCCTACTAGCTAGTGTCAACTCCATTCCTAACATAACAACGAAACACACCATGAAGAATGAGTCATTAAGCAGATACATGCTGTGGTGCTTGATCCAGTTTTTAGAGCAATACTGATGAATAACCGATAACAGATCTCTGATAAACAGAAGGTTACTCCCAGGATTTCTATTAGTTACAACTATGGGCATGCAGCAACAAAACAGACATTTCCCTGAGATACTATGAAAGACTCTATTTAATATTTCAATAGAAAATGCTTTTCAGACATATGAACAATACCATTGTTAGTATTGGACTTACATACTGACTCAATAGGCCGATACAGATGTTGTGACTGACAGCAGTTTGTATCTGCAGGATTATTCAAGCATGAAACTGTTGTCAAGGCAATCCCAATCAAAAGCAGCTGCATCCACAGAAAACACATGGTGTTCATATGACGAAGTTCTCAGTGTACACAGATGCAAGCAAAGAAGGATTTTATTGCACATTCATGATCAATTACTGTAATTTTTATATCGCCTTTTAGCTACACTCTGAAAGAAAGAAAAAGCCCTAGTTCTACATAGAGATCAAAAGAGAAGCTATTGTCTTCCAAACTACCATTGAGCTCTAATGCAAAATTGGTATAACAGTCTGTGGAATGCTGATAACATTTTGTGCTGCAGATTGTCTGAAGTACATAAAAGTCAAAGCATAGGTGGCTTAAAGTGAAAGATATTGTAGCATCATTAAATTTTACTGGTTTGGGTGGAATTTGCCAAGCATGTGATTAAGAGAATTGATAGCTGTGAATCAGCAATCTCTAATTTCCAAGCAAATTACAAGAGAATCAGAAAATAAGAAAATCTCTTTCAGACTATAGTTTCTTTTAAAGATTTTTAATTCAAATAAAATTAAGAAAGAAAAAAAAGAATATTAGGAATTGGGTGATTGGTAAGTGGGTTGTGAAGTCCTATTGCTGTCTCTGAAATACATCTGTGTAGTGCTAATCACCAAGCAATTACTCCTCCATTATTATTTCACACTTGCAGCTTCGGAATGCTCCACCTGAAATATCTCAAACAAGCTAACACGAAGTAAAAATCCTTACAAATTCCAGCATCAAGGTCATTGCTCTGTTTTGATGTGTAGTAAAACATTGACTCGTAATGGAAATCAATTTATACCCAGACTCTCACAAGCCTAAAGGCAGAATTAGGCTGTTAATTCTGCTGTGCCCTAAGCAATGCTGAAATGATCTGAAGAAATCTCTTGCCAAAACAAAAGCACTCTTGATGATATAATAAAGCATATGGAAACAAAACAACAGCTAATTTATACAAACAGACTTCACTGAACTGTCTTCTTAGATTAAACATCCTTAATATAATAATTACACATACATACAAGGGTGTTCACAGTCTAAGCTGTACCAGCAAACTGCACACTGGGATCATATAGTAAATTGTTTCTGCATTCAACAGCAGATTCTGAATAGTATTAAATACTATTTTGAATTTTAAATACAGTTGACATTTGTATTCTTATTCAAAACAGAATTTATTTTACTTACAAAAGATTACAAGAATATCCTCTGTCTATAAAAATGCTAATAAATAGGCAGTGGCACTTGTAATTTTTTATACGTTAATGACAAAAATACTGCACTATGTCTTCCTCAGCTTTCCTTAAGAAAAGAAAAGTTAGGGTGGTTTTCCACTGAGAACAAAGGATTAAACAAATAACTCAAAGATAGAATTATAAAATAGGGTAGCTACACCAAGCAAAATCAGAAATAATAGAATAATTCTTAATATATGGAAGCCCTCATAAACCTTAAAGGCTAGTCATTAGCGAAACATACAACAAAAAAGGAAAATAAGCTGAATGTAAGGGAGATAAAATGAAAGTGGAAATAAAAGGAAAGCAAAGATAAGAGGAAAATGATTTTCATTTTCAAGTGGGAGTTCATTTCCATTACAGGTTCTGGAGCTGAACCGGGAACTGCACAAATATATCTATGTATAGAGCCAACATACACATGGCTTTGACAATCTAAGTGAAAAAAGAAAGCAAGCAAGGTGTGCTAATCCATGATACTGAAGGAAACAACAGCTAATTACCTGTCTTGAACTAAGAAGGGAAAATATTGCAAAAAAATGCATGCATTCATGTAAATATATTCAAAGAATATTTCTTAGTATTTTTCATAGAATCATAGAATGGTTAGAGATCATCGAGTTCCAACCCCCCTGCCATGGGCAGGGACACCTCCCACTAGACCAGGTTGCTCAAAGCCTCATCCAGCCTGGCCTCGAACACCTCCAGGGATGGGGCATCCACACCCTCCCTGGGCAACCTGTTCCAGTGTCTCACCACCCTCACAGTAAACAATTTCTTTCTAATATCAAGTCTAAATTCACGGTTTCACAGAACAGATGAGGCTGGAAAGGACCTCTTGGAAGTCATCTGGTCTAACCTCCCTGCTCAAGCAAGGATACCTACAGCCAGTTTTTTCCTTCTAATCCATTTCTTGTGATGCCTTTATCACTTTAACATGTTTAAGCTACTGCTCTTTTAAAATACCTGCCTATTACATAAACAGTGTCTGTCTCCCTAAGTTGCCTCTCATGTGTAGACTATAAGCTGTTTAGGACAGGTGCCACTATTTTGTTCTTTGACAGCTCAGTGGTCTCTTAGCTGTTAAGACTGTACTAGTGATAGATGATCTTGTCTGTGCCTTGGCCCAGATAGACACTTTTTCTCTTTGTCACATTTTTCTCTGTTTTTAAGAGCTGTTCATTGCATTTAAACACATAGGATTTAAGACATAGTGTATAACATTTAAAAGCAACATTAAAGACTTTGCCAAAGTGATGACTCCCAATGACGTATTTTACCCCCTTGGAGAGGTCAATTCTTCTTTCTCTGTTGATAACAAATGATCTAAGTCATGCTGAATTCTCTGCTGAATTAAAAAAAAAAGTTCAAATCTTCAAGATCTAATTTGTGATAATTTGGTCATGGAGGTCCTTTTTAACTTCAAATAGCTTTGGAAAAGACCAATATTAAAACATTTAGACGTACGCAACAACTATAGGGCTATCATTTTATATGGATATAATCTTGGACACTCTAGATTAAAAAAATCCAGGTGAAGGATAATGACTTTACTCTACACTACATATTGTTAGGATGATAAAACACAGTCTACCTAAATATATTCTAAAAGGTGTTCCTAAAGTATCTCTCCTTACAGCCAAAGTGAAGGTGTAAAGCATCTTTATGAGGAAAATACAACTTGTCAGAAAGGAGAGGCAATTTGTAAGCTATCAAGGATGTTTAACTACTTTATGTCAGGGAATATATATGCATGTATATTAATGTATGGTGAAAATACAGGTTTTTATTTTCACCCCTGAACTGGAGAATCAAGAAATACTGAAATCTGGCTTGTATACTACTATAAAGTAGGCTTGTCTTTGGAATGGTCATGCTTTCTATTTCTCTGTCTTGAGTGACTATAGGTATCACATAATAAATGGTAAACACAGATTAAAGAAGGGTAATAAAAAATAAAAGTGGTAACAAAGGTCCCACATGTTGAGAATGGCATTGTCCATTACATGACTGCCAACATAACTCAATGATATTTCATTCCCCCAAAGATTTCTCACATTCAAGCCTTCTAATAATTCTAAAAGTTTGTTTAAAGGAGTAAAAAAAAATAGTGACTTTCACAGAATGAGAAAAATGACTCCATATTTTATATTTTCTCCTTAACATGTAGTTTAACCACCAGAAATAATTTATGAGAAGATTTAAGGAGTCCACTTACATTGTGGGTTGCACAGTCTCCATTATTTACTGCAATAACATATGCGGGCACCATGTCTAACAAAACAATTCCAGAAGAAGCAACATAAGAAATTACTGCTTTAGCTCTTGAATCAGTTTGAATACTGTGTGGTCTTTTTTTTTGATCTTCATTGCATAGCACTGCAGATTTCCTGATTACATTTTGTTTCCTGGAGCTGCTAAGGGTATGTGGAACCACTGAACCGAAGTCCTGATCAATGTGCTGTGACTGACATGTAATTCACCATTTAACCACTGCTGTACATGATATATTGGAGGTGATATGAACATGACCCTATCCTCAGTGTATTTGGGATCCAGTATTAATCTTCAGCAGAGAGCTTTAAAGTACTGTAGAAAACGCCTTTTTTTTTTTTTTCCTGAATGATCACAAGTGCAGGGACTTGTAAGACTACTTTTTTGTAGCAAAAAGTAAGAGAATTTTTTTGTACTTATGAAAGATTAATTAATGTATTCTATTCATTAGTACAACTAATCCCTCAGAACTGCTTATTACTATCTGAATATTTTACTTTTAAGCAATCATTTACAAATGTGCAAACTCACATACTGCAGTATATTCTGATGTTATTCTGGCTTTCATAAATCACTTTGCCCTTGAAAGTTCTACCAAGCAAATATAAGACACAGAACAGCTGTATAGGAAAAAAATCCAATTTATGAAATTTTTAACTTGTCATGTTTAACAGAAAATTTCATCCTTTTGGCTACCCAAAATGTTCTTTTTTTTTTTTCTCCTGCTATGCATACATGTTTGATTCTACAAAGTGTAATTTACACCAAAGATGCTATTCTACTGCCAGCCACATCAACGCCAACCTGCAGTAACTGTATTTGCATTTGGATAGAACTGGTCACCTCTCGTTGAATGCCACCAGTTGAAAAGGGCTTCTGCCAGCAGTTGAATATGACTCTCAGTATTTTGTGAAACTATCAGATTTTGGGCTGCTTGTGAATTAACATCAATGTGTGTTTTTTAGAATGCCTTTAAGGTCAGTACTTCTGACATAGAATACGTATATTTATACACGTACATACATATATGTATACACACGCTCTATGAAATTAATCCAGGAAGTCACAACCAATGTGTAAAGCTGAGGAAACTCCTGCAGAGGCCACTGCTTTTGTGTGCAACTAGATTTCTGATGTTTTCTTACTTATGCCCATATAAAAACTGATTTGTACTACTGACCTTGGATACAAGGCAGTTTATGTATCTTGTCAGAGATCTAATTCAAAGCCTGACAGAAAGACTCAGATGGGTTTTAAGGCACCTTGGAAAATCCTTCAAATTTACGCAAAATAAGATAAAAGCTTTTGAATAATACATCTTATAGATGAAAAAAATCTCTTTCTTCTTCAGTTATTTTCTCCAATCACTAGATCATATTTGTAAATAATAAATCACTCTTTCCATACAATATACCCCCTTCTGTTCTGAACATGCCAACAGGTAAAACCAGGAGAAACTTTTAAAGGTATTTGTACGTGTAGAAACATATTATCATAAATAACTTTTGACATTGTTCCTATTCTCCCAAGCTTCATTTTTTTCATCACAGAAACAAAAGTACTCAGAATATTTTTTTAACAAACACAAAAATAACATAATAGTTGTTTTTAAAATCCATTTCATTATAATTAGGATATAGATCTCCACAAAAACATATGCTGTCTATAATAAAGGGCTATAACAAAGATATAGAGAGAGAGATAGTATCTGTCTATAATAATATAGCAGCAAAGATGTGTCTTAAGGAAAGCATGACACTTGTCTGCAAAGTACTTTTTTGTTATCCTATAATTGGTTAGTGCACATCCATTTACAATGCTAAACTTACTGCATCAGAAGTGGTTCCAAATAAGCAGTTTTCAGCATCAGTAGAAAGGTCTGTTGTTTCAGCGCTTTTGCTTTTTCCGCTGTGAATGTTTTTTGGCTTGTTTGAGGAAGTGGGGTTGATTATGACTAAAAATGCAAACTGTATCCCTTTATACACAAGAGCACTCATACTTTGCAAGATACAAGACTACCCTTCAGTGAACTTAAAGCCTTCCTTTGAAATTTCCATTACAATACCCACATATTTAAAATGCGAGCTTAATCAAATCCTGTTGACTTTACCAAATATTCAGATAGGTTTTATTTGCAAAGGAGTACCTTTTACCCACACAATGATTTTAAGGATATTATTTCAGCCTGAAGACTCATTTAAGCAGAATAATTGTCATCAATAGCACTTACCTGATTGTGTGGAGTAGAGGTTATACAGCTATTTTCCATCTCAAAACCATGCAATAGCCATTTGAAAAAAAATAATGCAATGTTTGAAATTTATGAAAATTATGTTTTCACTAACAATGCTTTTGTAAGAGGCTTCTAGACACAAGTAGTGCAATTTGCTACATTGTTTGTGGTTAAAAGAAATGTGCCATATGTAATTATTTATAGAGAGATACTACATATAGACTAGGAGGTTCAGATCAGTTGATATGTAATAGTTTAGCCACTATAAAAATTAATCAAGTAATGAGTATTGCATTCTGTCCTAAAAGAATGAAGCCTCTTTTCACTAAGAGAAATCAGTTACGTGACTATCATACTCTCACCAGCCTACTGAAAGGACTAAAAGAAATCAAACTCACACAGAAAGATGGATCGAGCATGAATCAATGTGGCAAGCACATAACCAAACAGACATGGAATTAAACAAGAAAAAAAAACCAAAACAAAACCAAACCAAACCAAAACCAACAAAGATTGTTGCTTAACCTGTTTTGTCAGAGCTGGTATTGATGGTATTGGTAGTGATGGAAGTGAAGGTAGTCTTTGCGCTGTCCTTGGTAGTAACAGATTTCTGCTTATTTTTCATGGCTTCCAGTGCTTTGAGCTTCTTGGCATGTTTAGTGCCTTTGTAGTGGGCCGCAGCCTGGCTCTACAAAGGAGAACAAAATGAACCATGCAATCAGGCTCATTTCTAAACTGGCATTCTCTGTATTAGTACAAATACAGACTACCTTTCAATAATGGGTACCATTCACATTATCCAAGTAGTGATCAAACAGAAAACTATATTTAGAATGATGCTTGGAAATCAGTGGAAAAAATACTCAAGCAACCCTAATTCAGTAAATACAGTATATTACTGTATAACCGCATATTCCTTTCAGACCAAAATAAGGTTGTATTAGTCTACCATGCTACCATTAGTTTTTCTATCAAGACTTATTTTGCTCTTGCATTAAAAAAAAAAAAAATTCTGAGGCAATAGGAAGGAAAGCACTCTCCTCCCAGTAGCTCTGCACTTTTCCAGTTTCTATTTCAAACTAGAGATTTTGTCAAAGCTTGCTTCAAAGAACAATTTACAGGAACTTCTCAGCAAAGACTGACAGTAAAAAACAAATCAAAAAATAACCCCCAAACAAAACCAAATCCCAAACGAAAGAAAGCAAAACATAAACCACTCCCTTCAAAGCCCATCACAAAAGATTTAACTGAATGTAAGGCAGACATGCCGTTATCTGGCTTTCTTAAGTAAATTTAAAAAAAATTACTTTTGTCCACCTGCTACAAAACGTAGTGTTTGTAATTCAAAGCCAGAAGTATCCTTTCAAAGGAGATACACAAATCCTGTCACAGTCTCAAGTATGTTTTGGCTATTTGATATTATTAAGCTAAAATAGAGTTGCATGTGCAATGCTATTAATATTTATGTATTGCACTGAAAGTATCTTAATTATTCTAGGAGTTAGTAGCAACTTTTATTTATTTAATTTATGTTGCAAACATATTTTAAGAACACTATTTGAAGTATAATATTAAACCTTATACAAAACCCACTGAAATTAGGATGAATATTCATGGTTTACTTCTCTAATTATTTAAATTCTTATAAGAAAGACAATATTCCAGTTAATAACCTGAAAAATTTCTCATATTTTTATTGCTGAACTTTAAACTTTATTGAAAGCAACTCCCTTCTTACTTGAAAGTTGAATTATTAAGACTCTAGAAAAATCATCAAAATTTAGCTACTTGTCCTGGTTTCGGACGAGATAATTGAATTCAACAAATGAAAAGCAACTATGTTGGGTCAGCCCAACGACCCACAAAGGTCAATATTTTGTTTCTGGCATGAAAAAAATAGCAGATACTTGAACATAAAAGAAAGGTAAATGCTTTTTTTTGTGGAATCAGAAGAAGAAAAAAAATGCATGTAATCTAGTGGCTACAAACTCAAAGGATCAAAGGGATAAAATGACACAGTCATTTGACTCACTAAGCCACTTATGCAGGTAGAAGAAACCTGCATTATTTGGCATCTGTTAGTCATTAGACCTTTATTTATGCACTGAATTTTGGGGAGAGAGTAAGGTCTAGTGAATATACAATGAGAGTGTATATTAACTAATCTCAAGATTAATGACTTTCAGCTTTCATGAAAAGTCATGATTTCTTCCAGATGCTTGAGATTTGAGAATCTCAAGATGACTAGAAAAGAAGTGAGAGACTGTGTCTAAACCAATAAACACATATATGTGTATACATGCACGGATACACACACATGCATAGAATCTTCTTGTACGCTGAGATGAGTCTTTCAATTTGGTTGAAAAGCCAAAATAATGTAAATATTGTATTAGGTACCCTTATTGAAAGAACACTGGACAGTGAAGTTATTAATTAGAAACAACTTGAACAGAAACAGCACAATCATGCACCTTTCACAATTCCTAAAACATAACATTGAGACATACTGTAAGCCAAATACAAACAGTCAAGAGATGTTAATTAGTGTTAAACTGGAAGAACAGTGTTAAGTTACGATGATGCATTAAAAATGACATTATACAGCACATCCTTATGTCACTATCATGTCAACTATTTTTACAGTTTCTAGTCAAATTTAATTATGTAAGCTCCAGATTCTGACTGCACTTGTTTTGCCTAATAGTGTCATTCTTCAAATGTCAGAAAGGTAGTCGGGACATGGTCCTTAATACTGAATTATGAATATTGACATTAGTTTGATACACAGCTTAACTTTCTTCACGGAATTGTTAGTGGAGTACCCAAGATTTACGTCTCCTGGATTCATAGTTCTCTTCCAACCAAATTCTCACAGCTACAGCTCCACAAACCTCAACTCCAACAGAGTGTTGGATGCATGAGGAATATACAATGAGGCTATATGTAGAAATCGGTGACCTTTTCAGTGTTCTGAAATACACGAACGAAACACATTGCTCAAATTTACGAGTACAATGGCTGCTATGCATAGCTGTCCATTACTCACTTTCCAGAGAGCGCTGCCAGTTTACCCAGCCTCTACTTAAAGAAGATCTTTATGCCCTTTTTATTTCAAAGTTTAAATCTCCATCTTCTGTGGAGACATGAAGCCACCTGAGCTTGTTTTGATATAACTGTAGTTGGCACTTTAATAGTAGTTCTACGACAGACAGACTGCTAATAAGCATTTAACCATCTCCAAATTAGTTTATGCTGAACTTTTACAACTGAACTCTAAAAATAAAAAAAAGTCTGCCATTATCTTTCCTTGCAAGAGTAAGACAGAAGAAATGGAAAAATATCCATACATATATTTTTCAGCACAACAACACAAAGTGCAATTATTCCCAACTTTCATGCAGTATTAAGAAATACTGAGAGAACAGAAGAGTGAAAGACAAGTTAGTCCTAACTTTTTGGTGTCCACCATGATGCTTAACTGAGTGAAGAGAGCACAGCCCTTCAGAAAGGTTAGAAAGGGTCCCTTTGTGGAACACTTCAGAGTTCAACAGTTTTAAAATCTGAGAAGATTGTATATACATGTTTATATATTCCCTTATCAAGTTGTGCTAGTTGTGCTCAGATGAGTTATGAGCCGAGGTTACAGGTGAAACCCTATATCTGAAGAAGCTGATGGAAATCAAGGGAGGATTTCCATTTCCATATTTTGTAAAGGGTACTGACTTTTATAATTGCTTATCTTGATAGAAGCCAGTCCTGTCTGAGAAACAGCTGTTTGATCTAAAATCGGATGTTCTCTCAAATGAAAGAGACACAGGACAATCCTAAAGGAAAAATTCCTTATTACTAGAGAACACTTCATAATCAATCATCCATCCTAAAAACTGTCTAATATTAAATTACGTTTCACTGTATGATTACAAAAGAACACACTAGAAGAATACCTTAAGAAAGAGCTTACTTTCTTCTTTCATTATAGCTTCCAAGTTTGCTTCTCACATCATAGTTTTCTGTGTTTGGTGCACAGAATAAACCCTAGCACTGTGAAGACAAGTCTCTGTCAGCTAACATGTGACCTAGTCAGTGATGAAGCATGAGAAATAGGTTAAATATTGCTGCTGAAACACTGAAGTGAACTTTAAGAAACTATATCCATTCTTGAAAAAGATGTCTAACAAGAGAGTAAAATGTAGATTACTACTTCATATCTGAAGCTGAAAACTAAAGGATCCTTAACTAAATTTTGAGGGCTCTGATCCTGCAAATTACATGTAGACAAACTTTGGTCTGTGGGAATTACTTCAAGGAAATGGCAAGATGTCCAAACATCAAATCACTTTTCAGTGTTATTTGTTCTAAAGTTCTGCCTAGTTGAGCAGTACAAGTCAGTTTAAGCATCTCTCACAAAACAAATAATTTCCTCTGTTTCCATGTATTTATCTTGAAATATTAGGGACATTTCTAATCCTTTCATTCTGTAACCTTCCCAATTTGTTAGAATATAAAAAATGTATTTGTCAATATAAACATTTATTGTGTATATATATTATAAACATGCAGACATACACATGCCATAGAAGGCTAAAACATTCTACATGCAGGTGTAAGTAACGGCCACAGTGTCAAAACTCAGCTGTGTTTTCTTTGCTTATGTGCAACATTGTACCACAATTACCATAAGGACATCATATTACCAAGCAAATTGCAATGTGTAAGATACAATGAAAGATGAAATATTTTAAACAATCCAGACAATATTTTTTTACAATTACAGTCATCATATCTACACCGAAGTCTTCAAAATAAGTTTGTCTGTCTGACTAATTTACTTCAGTGAATCATTTCTCCTCTCACTTATGTTCTTTAGACATTGGTCCCAAAAAAACATTGTGCTAAATTTTGTTCATTGAGAAAAATAAAGGGTCTCCTCCTATGCTCAGAGAGTTTTCAACTTAGCAGCACTGCATCTTCTTTTTATATCCCTCCTGGTCCTTTTCATATTACCAATTTTCTTACAGGTTGTTTTCCTGCTTCAGTCATTCCTTCTAGGCAATACCTTCACAATATAAGCCAGTTCAAAATACTTCTTAAACAGTGTAGCAAATATGTTCCACTGATTCTTCCTCACAGAAATTCAATCCAATTATCTTGCATTATGTCTTTCTCATTTCACAATACATCTTGAAAGATGTCCACTGTGGAGAGTGCTCTGCTCCATGTTGTATTCTGGCCAATTAGTAGCAAGGCTGCAGTCTGCACACTTAGAAAGCCCCAAACAAGGGCTGAGAATGCTGAAAAGCCCTTTTTGTCTATCTCAGTTTTCAGTAGCTCATGTCATGTCTTTGTTTTTAGCAGCTACTGGATGCTACCATCACCTCTGTTTTTACTCCCAGTACAAAAGCAGCAATTTTGTCTAATCCACTGGCAACTGATGTCAGGATCCTCCAGAGTAAAAAGCTGTAAAACCAAAAAATTAGTTTCCTGTTTCAAACTAGTACTGTCAGTGAGTGGGGCACACAGGAAAAGCAATAACACAAAACTGCATAAGCCAAGAGGGTTTCTGTCTTTTGGCGAAGTCAGGGAAATTGTTTATGAGATACCTATACTACACATTGTCTTCATCTCTGAGAACAGAATATTTTCTTAAAGTTTGGCTGTCAATAAGTACCTAAAACATAACTTCACATCTGTTCTAAGTATACAGGAAAGAGATAAGTCAAAAGACCTTTTTATTTTTGGAAGAATTATCATATTTTTTTCTAATGACTCCAAAGTTGCCAGTCCAGACTGATTGAACTGCCTGGCCAGACAGGGATGACAGCACTGAGCTCAGGGAAGGTTGCAGTATGCAGCTGAGACACCTGTATACTACCAGATATGTCTTATTTACATAACCTGGGATTATCTGTATGGAATTTCTTCAGTGAGTAAATGAAAGAAGTTTACAGAGAGAAAGTCTAACAGCCTTCAGATGCCAGCAGCTGGTTCTGCCTAAAGCAGGGCTTTAACTCTGAGCCACACCCAATAAATCCAGAATAGGACTGCACAGTATTTACCACTGAGACATATTTACTCTGTTTAGTAGGTAAGCTTTTATTTGAGGGTATTTTAAATTTTCAAAAATAATTTATTACAAGGCCTACTGTTTTGTTTGCCCAGTGAACACACACAGGATATTCAGGACTACTCACATGTCCTATGCTTACTTTCTAGAAAACAGAGGAACTCTATGGACTTCAGCAGAGCTTCACAGACTCACAGTACAAGAGACAACCAAGCTAAGTACCTGTGCCAGCCTTTGCAGAATAGGAGATTAAGTGAAGGCATGTAATTTTTAGAGGTGCTATCAACACGATCACGTTTCATATTGAACAAGAAGAGTATCCTGATTTCTGGCTGATACATAACAAACTCAATCTGCAGTCAATTATAGTGCTGAAAAGTATTGTCTGTCGTAATTTCTTCCTCCTCCTAAGCTTACTTTTATCTTCTAAATTTTGTCATTTTGATTTTTTTGTGCACTCTATCATCAAACACCACTCCGTAACACAAAGCCAGAGATCTAATTACATTATAGAACCATAGAATGGTTTGGGTTGGAAGGGACCTTGAAGATCATCAAGTTCCAACCCTCCTGACATGCGCACCTTCCACCAGACCAGGTTGCTCAAAGCCTCATCCAGCCTGGGCTTGAACACATCCAGGGATGGGGCATTCAGAGCTTCCCTGGGCAACCTGTTCCAGTGGCTCACCACCCTCACAGTAAAGAATTTATTCCTTATGTCTAGTCTAAATCTGCCCTCTTCCATTTTAAATCCATTACCCCTTGTCCTATCACTACACTCCCTGGAAAAGAGTCTCTCCCCATCTCTCCTGTAGGCCCCCTTCAGGTACTGGAAGGCTGCTATAAGGTCTCCTTGGAGCCTTCTCTTCTCCAGGCTGAACAATCCCAACTCTCAGCCTGTCCTAATAGGGGAGGTGTTCCAGCCCTCTGATCATCTCCGTGGCCCTCCTCTGGACCCACTCCAACAGCTCAACATCCTTCTTGCATTGGGGGGCCCCACAGCTGGATGCAGTACTCCAGGTGGGGTCTCACGAGAGCAGAGGAGGGGCAGGATCACCTTGCTCGACCTGCTGCCCACTCTCCTCTTGATTCAGACCAGGATTCAGTTGGCCTTCTGGGTCACAAATGCACACTGCTGGCTCATGTTCAGTTTTTCATCTGCTGACACCCCGAAAACCTCCTCAGGGCTGCTCTCAAGCCATTTTCTGCCCAGCCTGTATTTCTGCTTGGGATTGCCTCGACCCATGTGCAGGACCTTGCACTTGGCCTTATTGAATTTCATGGGATTGGTATGGGCCCACCTCTCAAGCCTGTCCAGGTCCCTCTGGATGGCATCCCCTCCCTCTAGCACATTGACTGCATCACACAGCTTGGTGTTATCCACAAGCTTGCTGAGGGTGCACTCAATTCCACTGTCCATGTCACTGACAAAGATGCTAAATAGTATGAGGCCCTCGTACCGATCCTGATTATAGAGCCAGATGTAACTGTAGCATATAATGCCAAAGATGTGTATAATATGACTTTCAGATATTCTCTGAGAGAAGGCTTTTGCCTCCTAAACTATGACGGATCAATTTGCCCTTTTACCTAGAGCAAAATACACAATAAAAGAGCAAGTGACAAAAAATACCCTTCTCCATTACTACGGCAGAATAAAATAATTGTCCCAGTGCATTAATTCCCAGGTATTTAATTTTCCCTTTCCATGGAAAGAAAACTTTTCTGTTCCCTCTTCTCCTTCATAAAGTATCTATTCAATAAACTCATGAATGTACCCTGAGATTCAGTGATCGGAGTGATTGGGTGCTCTGTGAGCTTACTAGCTCCTTTGCATTAAACAAAGCTACTCCATCCCACTCCTGTACTTGGGCTCCTTCCAGAACCATTCATTTAATAGTGAGAGTGCACCTGTCAAGAGTCTGTGTCACCCAGTGAGAGATTGGTATCAACCCCATTCTTATGGTAAAATAATCCATCCTATAGTAAAATGAAATATTTTCATTATGGAAAGGAAAAGCTATTCTATCGTGGTCAGAGGCAGAAGGTCAAAATTTCCTACTTAATACTGATTGTCTCATAGCACAGTATCATTATGACCATGCATCTGCTCGTGATGTAGGCTCCCATTGAGTGTGGCACTACCTGAAACTATCTAAGCAAGATACATAAAGCAGCCTACACTCCACTCCAAGCAGATGTACATGGCATAAAAATACACATAGTGAAGGAAAGATAGTTGAAGTAATCTATTTCTTCCCATACCTGTCATTTTTCTTTTAAGGACACCAGTACTTCATGCAACAAAAGAAAAGTTCATTGCTTGTTTGAATTAAATAGACTATTTGCTTTACCATAAATTTTATCTTTTTTATTGTTATGGCAGATCAGTTTTAGTCTTATTTTGATGTTATCAAGTTCTGGTCTCTGGAATTTTTTACATACTGATTTCCATAGAATAATGGTTCCTTTTTGGGGAGCTCTTTTGATGGGGAGATGAAACATACTCTTTTGAAAACTGGTATAATCAATGAAATTAATATTTAATTTTGTCTTTACTGTATTAATTGGCATCATAATTTATTTTCCCCATGGTAAATCTTATTGCAGTCAGAGTTTCAAGAGAATAGTAAACTAGTTTGATTTTTTTCATTCAGATTAACTGAGTGATTAATCTCAGATTAATTTTAGAATGAGATATAGAAGAAGGTTAATCTATACACACTGCTATGTGCTACTCAGGATAAAATAATCCATGTATTTATTCAGCTTAATAAATACAATATATATGCTCCCAGTTTTGAATTTGGAACTGACATATTTGCACCCGAGAACTCGAGCAAATTATATATGCCATTATAATTTTGTAGAAATGTACCCTAGCTTCTCTTCACTAGAAGCAAACATCCACTCATCTTTTACTTTGTGTTAATTAACACCTTTTGAATAATATGGCAATAACGACAATCCTAAAAGTGGAAGCTGACATACAATCTAACTATGAAACAACATAGAAAATAAACTCACCATGATACAATATGGTTGTGATTTACTTAATAATGAGTTTAATAATGTGAATGTACTTCAATGTTCAGGTTACACACAAACAGTGTTTACTTAAAAGCAACGGATGCTGTTGAATTTAAAATAACAGTTCTAAAGACAGTAATTTTCTGAATGGTGTTGAAAAGTTCAGAGTCTTTTCTGATGTCACCTGAAAAGTAACAGTGGTGGATATGTAGCCAACACCTTTTTGAATCTCATTTTGTCACAGTTCACAATAGCTAATGGGAGTTAAGAGTGTACACACACACTTACCTGCCCAGAGCCTCAGTTCATTTAGAAACTTTATACTGACTGAACATGAAACACTTGATTCCCTTTGCATCCAGCTTGTGAACTGATAGCTAAAGAAAGTTGAGGGGATGCTTTTAGTGTAGCTTGTTTGAGTGTTCTCATCTAGTTTCTGTTGCCAAGGAAACCATTTTTGTCTGTTTACATTCATAATAGCAATCTCATTGAATTCTGTGTTTCATTTTTTTTTGGCTCAATCAAAGCATCAGAGAAGAATAGTGGTAAGCCAGACACAAAGGTACTACAAGTAATTCTACAAAAACAGGAAAAGCTTAAAAAGTGCATATTTAAATTCCTATTAATTCCGTACCGTTTGAACTTTATATTTGAAGTTACAAAAAAGTTAATAGAACTTGCATGTACAAAACCACAAAAAAGAGTACACAGAGATATTTTCACTGTGCTCTTAAGCACAGTCTTAATTCTTCTATTTGAATTACCATTTTTAACACTATAGTTATTAGAAGTTTTACAGATTTCAAGTTTTTCTTCAGAAAAATGTCAATTCAGCTTTCTAATTCCTATACTAAAATATACAGTACATAAATTTTTCATTTAGGATTTTCAATTTCCATAGTTATTTTAATATAAATCTTTTCTGTGTCCTTCAGTTGAGCTCCTAAGCATAAGTAGAAATTCAAAACCAAACAAATAAGATTTGCCAGCACATAAGTTCTACAAACTATTGCAGGGTCAGAGCCTTAGTACTTTGAATAACTTCTTTACATACACATAGTGCACACAGACTTACTTGCAATGCAAGTTAGTTATAAAATCGTTTAAAGTTATACATATTTGTGGATAGATTAAGAGTTTACACAAGTTGTGCAGAATGAAAAATGGGGTTTACTGACTAACACAGCAAGGTGGTTGTACTATCATCAATACAGAACAGCCAAAATGTCTTCCAGCACAAAGCCCACAGGTCAGCATCTTTCACTCCTTTAATCTATCTGCTAAGTTCTGTGTCAGAAGCCATGGTTAGGGATATAAAGAAGCACACAAAACCTAATGAGAATGTTCTGACCTTACTTACTGTGTACACTGCAGTTGTATTTTGTCTCCTTCCTACAAACCTTTGTCTCCTCTACATCACATTACACTGAAACCTGAAAATCTGTTTTTTCCCATTGACTGAAACCAAATACTTCTTGAAGCTACAAGAAACCAGTTGCAATTATACAAACCTTACTGGATTATAATAGCCCCTCTGAAATCAACAGGACATTTTATATGTTATAGGACCAATGCCTAAGAGATGCTCTATATTTCAGTTTCAGTCACATTGGCTTTTACATTTCTCATCTTATTTAGTCAATAAGATGAACTTATCAGGTTCAAAATTGGAACGGCTATATGAAATTGTAAGATGTGTAATATAAAAAAAGATCAAACTAGACAGGTATAAGAGCCCCTTCTGATTTTAAAACCTAAGACATCATTTAATGCTTTAGATTTGTTTGGGCAGAGATTATTGAAAGAGTGAAAATTCCAAATGGTACTGAAATTTAAAGTTGACACTCCAAACTCTTTGGAGCAGGCAAATCCCTTCATACCTATTCACAATATTTATTAACATATTCATACTTATTTATTGAGCTTTATTGTTTTATGCTGTCCTTTTTGTTATTGCTCAGTGCTTATTCCTATCAATCTAACTCAAAACTCAAATGAAAGGAAAAAAAAATCCAGACTTCTCACATCTCAGAACTAAGAATTACTGAGATCTAATACATGCAAATTAGTACAATTAAGCACTTAACAGTTTTCCATCCATGTGCACCAAGTGTTGGAATGCTCCCGAAGTGATTAAGAAGCACAGTAGTTTAATAAGATAACGTTAATTTACCCTTGCAGGCATGACCTTAAAACCTGAAGAAATGCTGACTTAATTAACACATTTGCGTGAAATGAAAGACTTTTTATTTTTGTTTCCTTTTTATAACATATTAGCCATGGACACCTGATGATATCACTAACCAAGAAGAGATTAAACTATCAGAACTAATGAGGTATTAAAATAACTCAATTAATAATGAAGTATATTCAAGATTCCTCTTCCACCTATCCTTTAAAAATAATTAATTTAACAGTTACCATTTCCACAAGCAGATGTAGAAAAATATACTGTTCTTAAACAACAGACTGAAGCCTCTTTCAAAGTTTTGTATTGAGATGTGAGCTCAGAACAAAGCATTCCCCTCTAGACTGGTGAAGAAAAAGAAAAAGACAGGGAAGAAACACTGCAAGTTTTCACATAGCATTTGTGGTAAAAAGGATCTCCTGTAAAAGTCTGCACATGTGACATCTTGCAAATATGGCACAAAGAGACCAACCAGTACTAAGGAACATCTAACTTGTCTACTCTGGTGCCTACAAAATTACTTCCAGAAAACTGGTTTATGTAAAAAGTTGTAGAGATTCCTGAATCCTCTTTGAATAAAATGAAAATAAGAATCTTTAACTTCATCTCTAATGATGAACTGAAATTGTGAAAAGCTCTCAGTTTACACCTACAAAGTCTCACAGCTGTAATAATTCTTGGTATAGCTCGCTATGCTTTGCAGCACCCAAAACTTACATGATGGAGGCCATTCTACTGAAAACTCCTAGCTAAATGAAGACAGAACTCTCACTAAGGAAATCTGCTAGTAGGTGTCTAGGCTGGTGTACATTTAGGGAATATGCACAGTTTGACACTGATTTGGGCACAATGAACTTCATGATGCTTTCTGGAGCTTAACCATCACTACATACACGTGAAGCAGCAATATGGGACAGATATGCTTTTTATGTTCACATCCTTATGACTTTTAAAACTGAACCCTAAACAAAACAAAAATTTTCTTTACTATACTATGCTTAACACTACTATTAAATTGCATAAACCAGTAAGTTCTTTTTCCCTTGAGTGCATATTAACAATTTACTTTTTGCAGACAAGTGCATAAATATGATTAGCTTTTGCAAATTGCTCCTTATTCCATTACTGGTAAGTAATTTTTACATTATTGCAGTGTAAACAGATGCTATTTTCCAGTACATATTCAGCAGTAATGAGCTAATTCAATGTGTTAAAAACAACAAAAGATCTTCAAGAATGAGCTATTTGCTTCAATAGCCCAGGCTCCATTGAAATCTGTTGAAATCACTCGTGATAGGAAGTTAGCAAATTACTCTAGAAGCCTGTTGCAAAAGAACTTTCTCTAGTTCATTTATTCAAATATTGAATGTGTTCTGCTACCTTCCTAACACACGTATTATTGATCAACTTCTTGCATATTGATTTGGAAGTTATTTTTTGAGCATAGCTAATATACTTCATTACTTTTCTCATAAAGAAATTACATTTTGGCAAATCTTTACAGGAGCTTTACAACTGTTTCAATATTCACTCCTAAGAATTCATTATACACCAAAATCTCGAAACAATGAACTATGCTGTTTTCATTGCCCTTTGGAAATTGCAAGGGCCTATTGCAGAGAGGGAGCGAAAAAGAAAAGAAAGAAAAAAAGACAGCAAGCATGTTAAGTTTAGATTGTGTGGGTGAAATCCTGGCACCACTTAAGTCAACAGAAAAGTTGACATATATTTCACCCTGGACTGGTGATTGAAAACGAGTGTGATGTTCCACCTGGACCATTTTATCCCAGTGGAAAGAATTTCAAGATTGATGGACAGCCTTTGACTGACCCAACAAAACAAAATGTACAGCATCACAGAAATACATCATTTGAGCAGTAAAGAGCCATGCTTTAACCACAAATATATGTTACATGCAACTTTGGCATATACTATTTGTCTGCTCTGCCTGTAGCATTTGTTTGGATAACTGCATCATCTTGGTCAGTGTACTCATACTCCGCTGCTACAGATATGATCTGAGAAATGGAAAGTTTCCTGTGGCAGAGTAAACAGCAGGAGAGAAATCAGAGCCATCCAGGAGCTATTCATGCTGAATGATCAGAAAGACACTCTCTGAAAGCAAAGGAGAAGTAATCCCAAAGGGAGTGTGTCCAAATCCAGAGAGCAGAAAGGCTTGAAGACAGGATCCTGAAGTACCTTAGTCCGGGCAATGCAAGTAGTGTTTTTCAACTGGAAGGAGGTTTGTCATCCAGACATTCTCCAGCTGGGGTTACTTAGGATTCAGATCTTCTTTAAAGTCAGTCTTAATTAATATTTTTTTTCTCCTCACTACTTAAGATTATATAAAAGTTAAAATGGCTGAAGTCTGTCAATTAGCTCTTTTCTGGTATTCACGGTGAGGAATAATGACAGAAACACTTCTAGAATAGTTTGAATAGGTAGCTACTTTAAATCTGTATTTTTAAAATTAACAGAGATTACATGTTATCTTTCTCAGAAAATCTACTTATATCCAAAAGATGCTGATTTCCATATTCCCTGAAGGGGAAAATGAAGGCCAAAAATGTTTATCTGCTTTCCCCCACAATGTGCTACTCTGCAACCCCAACGATATCTTCATGAAATCAGTTTGTTTAGTTATTATGGCTGCTCCTGACATGAAACAGGTAACAGAGTAGTAAGAGATTGCTTCATAGTGAGGCGGTATAGCCACCTACAGTAATTGGACTATGAATTTTAATTCAATCTTGAAATTGTTGTTGCAGTCACAGGAAACTGAGTGTTTTGTAGGCATAATTCCTTTTTTTCTATAAAAAGAGGCCCCACCAATACTAAATATTAATTTTTAATTAGCACTTATATTTATAACAAACTGGTGGGTTGGAACTGTAGCTAAGAAGCCAGGAGTTGGCTTCTTTGGGGGGCTAACAGAGGCTCATCATGTTACAGTATGCTGTTTATAGAAACATTAATTTCATTTAGGACAAGGTGAGGGCCTTTAGTATCTCACTGCAAGTTGTTCTGGTGTGTGCAAAGGTGCATTTTCAAACTGATAGGTGACAGGTTAGTCCTTGAAGCCCTTTGGCTAGGGAGAAGCATAATTCTCATAGTTCTGTTTTATCAGCATCACGAAAAAGAAATCAACAGGATTATGATCTTATCATTAATATCAACTCTCAAGTCATTTTCTGAAATTCTTGCACTGTAAATAACCACATATTCAGGCATACTTATTAAAACTGCCAATTTCGTGTGACAAAGGTCAAACTTAATTTCTGTTTATTTAATGAACAGTAGTGGACTCCACCCCTTTACAAAGATGTGATTGTTTTAAATGGGGAGGAGATGGAACTGTACAGCCATCTGTAGCAAAGATTCATGTGGACAATAAATTTTGTTGCTGGCTCCTGTGGTAATAAGCCAGGCTGTCCAAAGACCACCAGGACCTACGATGTGGTTTCTCTGATCAGGTAAAGAAGGTAGGGGCTCTCTCCTACAAAATGTAAGGTGGCTTTAGACATGTGTTCCTGAACCTGCAGAAGTTATAGACTTATATTTGACTGACTGAAAGGCGTGTTTGCGCTAGACTGAGGAAATGGTTTGGCTACAGATTCATCCATTGTTAGCAGGCAACTGCTTGTCCTTCTACCGTGTTTGGACTAGCAAACCCTTTGGCTTAGCCTGACAGCTCCCAATTATATTCCTGGACAGCTGTCTGCCTGGAGAAGCCTGAAGATGTTAATACATCTTAAAACTCTCAGTTAGAAGTAAATATCTGGTTTGTATTTGGAATGCAATAAAATATGTTTTTGAGACTGAAGGGCAAAAACATTGAGGCTGAGGCTGTATCTGTAAGGTGAAACTGAAGAAGCACCGAATTAAAGATTAAAGCCTCAACCCTCTATAAAGTATTGGAAAGAATCAGAAGTCAAATAATGTCTGGACTTGGTAGGACTCCGAGTGCTAAGGCCACTTGTCCTGACGTTGGCCCAGCTGTCATATTCCTCTGTGAATGGCTTTGCAACAATCCTGCAAGCTGTCAGATGCTACACACTGCACAAGACATCTGTGTATCTGTCCTGATGGCTTTTTTGATCTCGTTTGAAGAGTGTGACTTCTTGAAGTTCACTGTCATCGATAGGGCTCTGGATAGTACCTGAGGTCATAGCTGCACCACTTCTTTGGGCCACCCTGAACTATGAAAGCCAGGTGGATGCCCTGGGAAAGTTAATTTGTCTCAGGCAGAGTTACAGGACTCACTGACAGTATTTCTTATAATCTGGTAGATCATAGCAACCTACACCTGCAACTACCTGCTTCAAAACTAGGAAATTACTCTAAAATAGAGAGACAGTCACACAGGTTCAGTTGAGGCTGAGACTTCTGAACATTAATCACAAACTATGATAGACTTAGAGTCTTCTTTTTTTTTTCCACTCCTACTCTACATCATCATATCTGTTATTCAATATTGTTTCTTTGTCTCTTTTGCATATCTCCTTCTCTCTCACATGCCTTGGAACAACACACCTACTCCATTTATTCTATAAACTACAAATACTGAAAATACATTTATTTACCCTCAGACATTGTTTACAGGCTTGATTTCACCTGTCCTAACGTGTTAGCTAATAAGTTGAACCATATTACTACAAGTTGCAAACCCTCTCTCTTTCAAGAAAAATTAAAAATGGGTTTCAGAAAGTACTTTTCCATAAATTCATTTTCCGATCCCCTGTTGCTCTCCCTACCTTATATTCTTGTTTCTTTTCTGATTTATTAGAACAAAAGCTCTCTAGATTAAAGTTCTCATCTTATACATGTGTAAAGCAGTGTGTATTGCATAGATCTTTAGCTGTACGCTCCTTGTATAAATGATCCATAGTATTCTCCAGGTTCTAAGTAAATTACTGATTAAACAGTACCTCTGTTATTTTTAAGATCATAATTGCAGAATAATTCAGACCATACCAATAACATATTTCCTGAGAAATGATTTCCAGTGTATCTTGTGATTAATGGCTATTTATCTATATCAATGGACACTCAGCAAGAAGCACGACAAAAATGCTGAGACCATTTTCTCTTGGGACCTTGCCTTTGATTCTGACTGAAGTAGCGTGGACTGATGTCTGCAACTAAAGAGCCACCACTGCCACATCTGAATATTCATCTTCAAAATGGCTACAAGTGATAGAAAAGTCAGTTAATAAAAATCATCAGAGCAAACACCTGCTTTTTCTTAGTGCTAACTTTTTGAAAAGATTGATTTGCTTACTTTGATTAATTTCACTCATTTTCTATCGGATTTAGAGAGCAAATAAAATAATTCAGAACTTGCTTTCATAGTTTAGGCAAGATCTTTTTCAACAAGGAATGTTGCTTTTGATCATTAGGTTGTCAGTGCTAGCAATACAAAAGCTGTTTGTCACCTGTAAAATTCACACAAAATTCAGCTTCCCACCACCAAAACCATATTTGTTTTCCGCTTCCAAACAGCAGACATGGTCACACACACCACTGAAAACTCTGCATTGCTTTTCTCTCATGAGAGAGTCCAAGAAATCATTTTTATCATCTTATTAGCCTAGACAGTGTTATAACAAATTTCTCTCACATGTGAAATGCACCCCTTCCATTCCATAGGAATTCCTCTTCCTTTACAATTCGTATTATTAGTGCTGAACATGAATAATAAAAAATTAGATCCTCTTGGAAAGATGACAGAACTTGTGCCTTGGATTAAAACTGAATCCCTGCTTGGGCAAATGCAATCAACCCTACAAAAGAGAAAGCATTAATACAACCCAATCTACTTTAGCCAAGAGTTTGTACCAGAACCATTTTTTCCTCACTGNTGGCTATTTATCTATATCAATGGACACTCAGCAAGAAGCACGACAAAAATGCTGAGACCATTTTCTCTTGGGACCTTGCCTTTGATTCTGACTGAAGTAGTGTGGACTGATGTCTGCAACTAAAGAGCCACCACTGCCACATCTGAATATTCATCTTCAAAATGGCTACAAGTGATAGAAAAGTCAGTTAATAAAAATCATCAGAGCAAACACCTGCTTTTTCTTAGTGCTAACTTTTTGAAAAGATTGATTTGCTTACTTTGATTAATTTCACTCATTTTCTATTGGATTTAGAGAGCAAATAAAATAATTCAGAACTTGCTTTCATAGTTTAGGCAAGATCTTTTTCAACAAGGAATGTTGCTTTTGATCATTAGGTTGTCAGTGCTAGCAATACAAAAGCTGTTTGTCACCTGTAAAATTCACACAAAATTCAGCTTCCCACCACCAAAACCATATTTGTTTTCCGCTTCCAAACANTTTGCATATCTCCTTCTCTCTCACATGCCTTGGAACAACACACCTACTCCATTTATTCTATAAACTACAAATCCTGAAAATACATTTATTTACCCTCAGACATTGTTTACAGGCTTGATTTCACCTGTCCTAACGTGTTAGCTAATAAGTTGAACCATATTACTACAAGTTGCAAACCCTCTCTCTTTCAAGAAAACTTAAAAATGGGTTTCAGAAAGTACTTTTCCATAAATTCATTTTCCGATCCCCTGTTGCTCTCCCTACCTTATATTCTTGTTTCTTTTCTGATTTATTAGAACAAAAGCTCTCTAGATTAAAGTTCTCATCTTATACATGTGTAAAGCAGTGTGTATTGCATAGATCTTTAGCTGTACGCTCCTTGTATAAATGATCCATAGTATTCTCCAGGTTCTAAGTAAATTACTGATTAAACAGTACCTCTGTTATTTTTAAGATCATAATTGCAGAATAATTCAGACCATACCAATAACATATTTCCTGAGAAATGATTTCCAGTGTATCTTGTGATTAATGGCTATTTATCTATATCAATGGACACTCAGCAAGAAGCACGACAAAAATGCTGAGACCATTTTCTCTTGGGACCTTGCCTTTGATTCTGACTGAAGTAGTGTGGACTGATGTCTGCAACTAAAGAGCCACCACTGCCACATCTGAATATTCATCTTCAAAATGGCTACAAGTGATAGAAAAGTCAGTTAATAAAAATCATCAGAGCAAACACCTGCTTTTTCTTAGTGCTAACTTTTTGAAAAGATTGATTTGCTTACTTTGATTAATTTCACTCATTTTCTATCGGATTTAGAGAGCAAATAAAATAATTCAGAACTTGCTTTCATAGTTTAGGCAAGATCTTTTTCAACAAGGAATGTTGCTTTTGATCATTAGGTTGTCAGTGCTAGCAATACAAAAGCTGTTTGTCACCTGTAAAATTCACACAAAATTCAGCTTCCCACCACCAAAACCATATTTGTTTTCCGCTTCCAAACAGCAGACATGGTCACACACACCACTGAAAACTCTGCATTGCTTTTCTCTCATGAGAGAGTCCAAGAAATCATTTTTATCATCTTATTAGCCTAGACAGTGTTATAACAAATTTCTCTCACATGTGAAATGCACCCCTTCCATTCCATAGGAATTCCTCTTCCTTTACAATTCGTATTATTAGTGCTGAACATGAATAATAAAAAATTAGATCCTCTTGGAAAGATGACAGAACTTGTGCCTTGGATTAAAACTGAATCCCTGCTTGGGCAAATGCAATCAACCCTACAAAAGAGAAAGCATTAATACAACCCAATCTACTTTAGCCAAGAGTTTGTACCAGAACCGTTTTTTCCTCACTGCCGTCCCCACTCCTTGTGATCCCTGCTGCTGAATGTCATTGCATCTGCTCATTTCTTCTCCTTTATATCTCTTCTCTCCTTATTTCTTGCCATTTGTTTTGGTGGCAGCACCACCTCGAACAGCACTAATTTAGCACAGGACAAGCTAATAAGCCTACAAAGATTGCAGGCTTCTCTCTGCATCTCAAGCACTTTTGGTTTGCCTTACTAGTAAGGCCTGTCTCACCAACCCAGACATGTGGCTCAGACTCTGGAATAGCCAATATGGTGCTGCACCATTTTTAGTGCATTTTATTAAAAATTCTTACATTCTGTAACTACATGATCTACATTTTCTTAGCTGTTCTGTGAAGGAAGTTTAATTCTTACAGCCTTTTCAAGCACTAAAAAGATACAAATTAGTCATGTAAAACAATTTTACAAAAAAAAATCTTAGACACTGGGAATTATATAGAATAAAATACTGTTAACTGTGTAAAAATCTTCATTCCTCAAGTGTCCAAAGTGTTAATTATTTCCATATAATCCATGTTTTCTGACATCTTCAGACATTGTTACTCACTTACTGTTTCTTCTCAGAATGTGTTTACTTTAGAAAGCGACTTTATCGTAACTGTTTATCACTACATAAGATTTTGGTACAAAAACCATGTTAGAGAACAAATTGACAAGCAATGACAGGTACCTTGTGGTAGGCTATTCGACTAGAATATCAAATATCTCTATTCAATAGCAAAATAAATGTTTCTGTTATGTCATTACAATAGTAAGTGGTAAAAGCCTTTGCAAAGGTAATGCAGATTGACGTGGCCTGTAAAATAAAAATTAGGCATACTCACATCAAGTACAAAACCATAAAAATAAATAGGTTGTCACTTTGGAAGAACAACTTCTATACAAGTGATGAAATTCTGTATTTGGCAAACAAGGTATTCAAGCAGACAGAACATAAGGAGTTAGCCTATTTGAGTGATTATTTGATTTGCAATTTAGTGATTTTATCATCAATTTAAGAAGAAACAAAACAAAGCATCTGAGTGAATATCCCATGGTTTTTAAATTACTGTTTATATCATCAGCCTATTAAATTATGACATTTGGACATGTTTTTGTATTGCTGTGTTGACTGAGGTGAGAGATAATAATGCTGAAGTGTCTGCATCTAATGAAAACATAGCACCTTCTATTTGGTGGCATGGCTCACTGCAAAAAAGCAATATATTACTGTCCTGAAAATGGACAGCAGGAATAGGAAAATCAGCTACTACTAATTAAACCTTTTACAGAAAACCGTGATTGCTAATCAAATCTTTAATATCCCATATTCTCACATTCGACTTTGTTCTTCATTTACACTTCACCTTGTAGCCCTTGAAGTAGCAGGTTTTTAGTCCTCTTATATGTTGTGTTTTTTTGATATTGTGAAAGAATAAAGTTCTGACAATGATAATTTAAAAAGATACCTAAAATAAAAAAGTTACTGTGGGAGAAAAAAAGAATGGTACAATTCATAGAATCATAGAATGGTTAGGGTTGGAAGGGACTTTTAAGATCACAGGGTTCCAACCCCCGTTGGAGCAGGGGGCACCTTCTACTAGACTAGGTTGCTCAAAGTGTCATCCAGCCTGGCCTCTTAATCTATATCTGGTTATTGTGACAGCTAATTAAAAGTCATATTTATGTTATTAACAAAATATAAAGTATTTACACAAGCTGAAGTTTCATCATTCTTTTGACAAATGAAAAACATCTTTGTTTGAAGGAAGGAAAAATGCTCGGTTTTAGAACACTAGAATGCCCCTGTTTTCAGAAGTATGTTATTCAGAATGATCACAATATAAGTCATATTTCCTTTAAAGAAAGGAAATATACCTTTAATTTTTAGTTAGTTCATTGCTATGAAGTCTGCTACATTGCCACTTCATATAAATGGAATACTAAAGACAAATATTACCCTAGCTAAGTATCTGATTAAAAGCCAACAAAATAGCTTTTATAAAAATTCCAGGCTAGCATGTGGTAAGTTTGTCCTAGTGAAGTAACACATAACCATATGATTTTTTATTCATATAGTGATAACTATTGCAATATTCGTACAATGAAATGAAAAAGTTCAAATATTATATTTGAAATAGAAAAATCTTCTTCTAATCATGTAGAGAAAGATCAACTGCACTTATTATTTTTGTCAAAGAAGTAATAAAATCAAAGCAAGCACTGACAATTGCACAAGATTCAAAATGTAAATTAAAATACTTCAGACAAAAGGCTTGAAGCAAGTGATTCTCCCATCGAGGGATGATTTTCACTTGTCTCCAGGTGTAACATTATGTGCACTGATGGGATGATCAAGAGAACAGAGCTTCTTCCCAGCTGTAATCAGGAGTGATTGATGGTTGGGACAAAAAAGTTGATTATCATGACAAATCCACTGATGCAGAGAAAATAGGCTATGCTGAGGAAAGGATAAAACCTGTTCTGAGAATACCTTCTAAAATCTCCTTTCTAAAGAATAAGAAGAAACATTTATGCTCGTAACATAAACGAATTCAGTACATTTACTATGCATCTGTATCTACAGTTATTCCACCATGATACAATGAGACCTATATTAACTCCAAATAGGATCTACCCTTGTATTTTTAAAATCACAGTTTGAGATCAACTCATCAAACAATTACATATGTGAAAGTACCTGTATGGTATACCAGTAGAGCATTGCCTCAATTTGAATACATGTTTTGAATTCATAATCAAGCTTTTATAGGTTATCAGGGAGTTAGGTGTAAGTGCCATATTGGATTCTTTCCTGAAAAGAAGTCAGTTTCCTTTGGCGATTTTAAACATTTAAAGACTTCATTTTCAATTGAGATTAAAAAAAATAAAATAAAAAAGTGGGGGCCAATACACCCTCAAAGGTTTAGTTCAAATATGTGCTTTTTAAAATTCCAATATAAAGCTTTTAAAAGAAGATATTGGGTTGCGCTTCTACTCCTTCAGAGGATCAGACTCCCAGCTGTTAGTTGTGATGTGAATAAGTACATGGAGTGACAATATCTCCAGAGACTGTAAAAGATATGGGAGGAGAGATGAAAGATCCAAGGAGCTGAAAAAGTCATCTGGAGGTTCTAAAGTGAAATTTGTTTACACCAAGGGCAGTTCCAGTACCTGAAGGGGGCCTACAGGAGAGATGGGGAGGCACTCTTTATCAGGGAGTGTAGTGTAACAGGTATAAGCTGAAAGAGGGTAGATTTAGATTAGACATTAGGATGAAATTTTTCACTGTGAGGGTGGTGAGGTACTGTAACAGGTTGCCCAGGGAAGTTGTGGATGCCCCATCCCTGGAGGTGTTCAAGGCCAGGCTGGATGAGGCTTTGAGCAACCTGGTCTAGTGGAAGGTGTCCCTGCCCATGGCAGGGGGGTTGGAACTTAATGATCTTTAAGGTCCTTTCCAACTCAAACCATTCTATGATTCTGTGATTATATATAGCCCTGCATGCTCCTCATCTCCCAATTCTTCTTTATGTCCTTTTCAGTGCCTAAGAAATTGAGCCAGAAGGAGTCATTGATCAGTGACTGAAAGTAGACAATATTTTGTCATTTTTATAGTGAAATTTATTATCTGCATCTATTATTATTAATAATACAGAATCTCAGATTCTCTATTGTATAAATTCTTATTTTTAAAAACAAATCAATAAGGAAGAAGTTACAACAGACCAAACATTGAAGAAGCTGACAGGAAAAAAATGCCTCAAATACAAATAAGAGTATGGCAAGAAACTTCTTTTCCCCCCTTTTATACTGTCTATATTTTTTGCTGTCTATAGCAATTCCCTTATGTATCAAATAGTATTTTTCAATGTACAGTTCCAAAATACTAAGCTTTATAGGCATTCCCACAATTCCAGACAAAGACTTCAAGCTCCAGTTAGCCACTACCTGCCCAGCTTTAGTATTTGAGTTTCATCCTCGTGTTCTCCCACTCTCCACCAGGCATGAAATCTTTCTGACACTACTGTAGCCCAAAGAATGTAGCTACAGGACACAATTAATTAAAGCCACTGGAAATGCATATGTAATTTGCCTGGAAGTCATCTTAGTGAGTGACAGGTAATCCACATTAAGCACTCTCCTGACACTGAAAGTAGATCTTGGAACATCTAGGGCCTATCAGACTATTTAGGTCTGCTTCCTGCCCCCCCAGTATAATGTTTTCTGGTATATTCTTATATTCTAAACTAATAATTTCTGAGAAAATGAAAATTTCTGACAGTAACAAGCATGGATGTGTGCAAACACAGGAGGGAGGTGGCTTTTATTTTAGACTTTCTTTTTTATTAACTACTCTCTCTTCTGCCTTTCTCTCCTTCTGCTCTTTGCAGTTTTGACATCATCTACACCCAAATAGAAGCTAAAAGTTGGCCTCAAAAGCACAAATACTGTAACCACTCACTTCAGTGCCAGAAGCAGAAACTTTTAAAATCAATTTGTTTTCATATTCCACAGTCAGAATACTGGTCATTAATCTTTTGCAAATTATAAACAGGACTATCAGAGACAGCCATTGCCTATTCACAGATCATTTCTAGCAAACTCAAGCAATTCTCAAGAGACATCAAACCTTCTGCACAATTGATTTGTTTTATCAAAAGAAGTGAGTGCTTTGAAAACGAAATAACCTCGTAGGATAAGAAGAGGTAGGAAGCAAGAGTTTACAAAGATGAATTTTAAAAAGTATGTTTTATATAATCTTTAAATCCTAACGCAACAACAGTTGCTGATCAGCTGAATGTTTTAATCTCTCCAGAATCATGTTCCTCCAGGGACAGTGACTCCACTACTCCCCTGGGCAGCCTGTTTCAATGCTTGATTTAGTCTCCCTCTCTTCAACTACCACTGCTGAATGTGAATTTTGAGAAGAAAGTGTTAAGTCTCGTAGTATGAATGCAGTTGACAACAAGGGACTCCATCTCTTTCCCACCAGCAACAGACTGAGTAACCAGCGACATTAAGAGCATGCCTTCTTAAAGGTCAATAACTTAACACTTCCCTTCTTTCCTTACTGCCTTGTCCTCAGGCAATGTCTCTGTGAGCCTGATACCTCTGGTCTGGTCCATGTTTTGCAACAGAACAGATTTTCTAGACAGAATAGATTACTTTCACTACAAGAGAGGAGATAAAATACTGGGATTAGTGAAGAGTTTGTGTAGAGAGTTCCATAGCTTGTGGACCACTGAGGGACCACTTACAGCAGTTACTGAGGACCACCCAAAATGTTTGGTTTGTAGGCAATGCTTAAGAGGCAAGGAAATATCCCCATCCTTAGGCTCTCATTCAGGGGACTCAGTTCAACATCTCCAAAATACTCAGAAGCTAAACAAGAAGGTGCTGTGTCAGATATGAATTTCTGCTTCTAGGTTGTACAGGTGCATAAAAGTACTGTATAGCAGGTAGTAATTATGGAAAAATACTTTATACAACAAAAGGAAATTATTTATACTTTCTATCAAGCATTCCAGAAATGCTTTAAGAAACTACAGGTTATGTGAAAATTCAAGATTATTGTTCAACAGACTCTTCTGGATTTTGTAATTTATAAAATAAGTTACTTATTTCCTACACACACCAAAAAAAAAGGTTACTCACAACTATCTCAGAATGAAACAACATCTAACAGAAGACAGAAATGAAATAAAAAATTAAGATTATTTTCTTCCAAAATACAACCCACGGTTAAAAGAAAAAGTTTGGATTCTCTAGTGTGGAAAAGACGAGACACACACAGGACCTCACTTGCAGACTTTAAAACTGTGGTCTAAGAAAGAGGAGGTAATGCAGTCTAGGCCTATAAAAATAGACTCCACTCAACATCCAACTGAGCAAAAAAAAAAAATACCAGGCTGTTTTCAAATTTTTCATGTATGCAATGTAAATGCAAAATTTTCTGTGCTATTTGATTAGACTTTTGAAACGTGAAAAAATCGCATATCTTGAATTTTTTTTTTTGCAATTCTTTAGGGTTTCCATGATGGGTTCCACACAAATGCCAGATATACCAAGGAAATATCTGCACTAAAAACTTTCTATGATTACTTGCTACTTTTTCCAGTGAATACTATAAACCAGAATCTCTGGAAAAATGTTGACCTACAAGTGTATTTCCATTCTGACTCATATTCTGATCTCACATGAATGGCATGTGCAGTTCCACAAATGAAATCAGTATTTGTTTCTCTTTACACTGAACTCCTTAGTACAGGAAAGATGGTGCATTATTAGCATGAAATAGCATGTATATATGGAGTTATATGCTGACACAAACTATATATATATACGAGAATAATTTTTTATACATATATAAAAGTTAATTCTGGATGAAGTTTTATTCTTGGTGAGGTACAAGTGCTGCAATTAATACTATACCCTCACAGAGTAACACTGACTTTGAGGGCATGCTAAGCATCTGTAAATGTTTGAAGAGAATCTCCTGAAGTAATCAGACTGATGACTTCACAGAATGCAGACTCATTGGTTTGGAAAGACCAGAAGTAAAATTGCCAAGATAATAGATGAATTTGCTTGATGGCTGGCAATATCTGCAAAAAAAGTGACTTTGACTAAGAAAGCTGTGCATTATAATTCAAGAAGAAATTGGTTTTATACCAAAGCATGGTTCTAAATCTAAAGGTTAATTGGAAATCTAAATCTAACCTGTAACTGGAGGAACAACACCACATGCAAAGAATAAAAGTGTGGTTATAGCCACACACAGAACAGTGACTGAGGCAAAAAGTATTTATGGCTTCAAATACCATTTAAACACATCTCTGCAAGTTGAAAAATAACATATTTGAAATCAAAAGGGTGAAATGCTAAATAACTTCAAGCAGTTAACTGTATCAGCCTTTCCTGGTTCTTAATGGACCAACTTTTGAAAGTTCCTGTCTCTTTGCAAACAGAGGCCACAGGCCAGGTGTGACCATCACTTGGCATGGACAAGAAACAAAATCTCTATTACCTCTTCCAAACCACAGAAACAGGTTGGTAAATTAGTCGACCAGAAGTTCATTTAACCTCTCTCTCAGCTCTGAGACTATACTCGGCAATTCCCGTCCAGCCTCAGAAACACACATGTAATTTGCTAAGACCCTCTGCCAACAGGGAACCCACAACTGTCCCTGTGTGTTTCCTTCCAGAACTTCACTACCATTATAGCTAGAATTGCTTCACTAAATATACCAACAAAAAGTTTCTTGAATCAAATTAAGCTGAAGATTTAATCAAATTTATTCTTCTATGAAAACCAAGGAACACAAAGATCAATTAGGTCACTATTCTCTCTGAAAACCTATTATATTTCCTTGCCTTTTTCCCTAGCTGAGTGAAGTTTTTTTGCATCTTGTCATACTAGTGGATGTCTTCTAAATTACGCCTTTGTGAAAGTGTGATGACCACTGCTGTAAGTAATTCTGCATCCAAGGCATTGCCAGGTTCAAATACTGTGGAGTACTTACATGTTTAATGATAAACTTAACACTCTTAATAAAAAAAATTATCATAGGATTAGTTGGGTATTTTTATTTTTCTTTTTTTTTTCCCCATTAGCCATTGTTAGTGTATACTTGTATTGTGATTCACTGTAATTCCTTTTTGCCCATTAAACCAGACATTTCTCCTTTTACTACTTGTGCATTTAATTTTTCAGCCTAAGCACAATATCTTGTGCTTTTATTTACTGCACTTGTCAGAATTCCAGACTATTTTCTCCTACTGGCGAAGATAATTTTGGACTGCAATCCTGAAATTGACACCTTCCAGCAAGGGCCTGCCACCCTCCACCTAGGTGTCATCCACAAACCTGGTAAACGTACTCTCTATTCTGTCAGGCACATTGCTAATGAAAATTTAGAGTAGCAGCAAGCACAGAACAGACTCCTGCAGATCCTGTCTTGTAGTGATCTTTTGTTTTGACAGGAAACCATCAGCAACTATTCTCAGTACAGTTTTTCAATGTGTTGCGCAACCAACTTTTAACAATTTCACCTGGACTATATTCCCCGGCTTACTTTACAAGACTGTCACATAGTACCATATCAACCCTCATTAAAGCCAAAATATGTCACATCTATTTATTCCCTATTATCCATTAGACCAATTACCCTGTAAAAGGAGAAAATTAGATTGGTAGATTGGTTTGACATGATTTGTTCTTGACAAATTCATGCTGGCTGTTTCTTATCACCTTATTATCCCCTAGGTGCTTACAAATTGATACTTTAATGATTTGTTCTAGATACCAAGCATAACCTAAATAGAATGTAAGTCCTCTGGTCCTGCTTCTTTCCCAATGATATTCAGAACCATAGTAAAATACTGTGGAGCTATATTGCATTCTTATTCTCCAAAAAACCATTCACTATTCTTTTTACCAAACAGCATTTTCTGAATCCTGACACCTTCACACAGCTGAAGTATATATGGATTCAGCAGTACCTTTGCTTTATAGAGATTGAGAAACCCAAGGTAAAAAGCCAACAAATAAGGACTCCATGATGAGCACTCAGCTCAAGATTTTCAGAACATTACTACTGTTGCTATTTAAGTCAAACAATAATTTCTGGCTAACATATTTGGAAATATTTTACAGTGTATCATACTGGAATTCAAGTCCTGTGAGTACATAAAATACTTCCCAACCTTTTTCTAAAGGCAAGCTGGATTCTCACTCAGCCATCTGCATTAAACAAGAGGGAAGAGAAAGAGAGAACCCCTTTAGAAGAATTGACCCTGTTAACAGACACTGTGAATACCTTGATCAAATAATGAAATTAGAAATGTGGCCAAAGGGAGACCAAATAGTCAAGATAGATGATCAAAAAATGAGCAAAATTTTGTAATCACTTTTATTTCCAAACCATAGAGTTGTCAGGGTTTTGGGGGGTTTTTGTTTCTTTTAGTTTTATTTTTAGGTGAGCACTCATGTTAGCAGAGAAATTAATTTTACAACTACCTGTAGGCACATGAGCAGTCCTACTGAAGTCAGTTGCAGTTCATTTTGTAGGGTACTTTTAGCAGATGTTTAACATTTACTACAAAGCATGCATTACAGTTCTTCTGAACTGGTGCAATAGGTCTCAGCAGCTGCCAAAATCTAAATAGCAACTCACACACTTGCAGCTAAGCACATACTTAAGTATTTTGCCCTGTATTGGATGCACAATGTGAATGTGTTATATGCAGATCTCTCTCAAGGAAGGGGGAAAAAAAACAACAACAAAAAAAGAAGTTCACTGCTTGAAACAGACTCTGCAGAACAGCCCTCTGCTGTTTTACTGGTTTTTTTCTCAGCATGGAGAGGGTTTGGTTACTTGCTCATTCCTTCCTTCCCTTGTATGAGGAGATTTATTTTAAAAAGAAGTACTGAACACACAGCTGTCATGAAGATTTATAGATAACTCCTTCAGAAAGAAGCTAAACGATTTTGGACTATTGTACTGCCTTTTCTCATTTTTCTTTGAAATGTAATTTTGATACCATGTAACCAGAAAAAAAAAAGCCTTTCTGGTCTGAAAGAAATCTATATCGAAGGGGAGAAAATTCTGTATTCTCTGCAAAAATGAAAAATTTCACAGACCAGTTTTATTGTAAACATTTTCATAATACTGTCATGCAGTAGGTAAATGGAATTTCTATTCATTACTCTCTGCTAAATCCTATCTCCAGCATCTAAAAATAAAGACACACTGGTAGTACAGCCACAAAGCCCTAGGTTTCTGAACAGAAATGCTATTTATGGTTGTTACATTTTTAAATCATGCTCAACAAAATATGATGAAAATGAAAGGTAGGAACATTCAGTAAATGAAAACTTTTTCATAGTAATAGCAGAAGAAATTACAATGTGTGTGCTTGCCATTCATATAGCAGAGTTATCAAAAAATGATAGCTAATCGCTTTGTTCGTCAAAGTAATCTTTCCTTTAAGTCTCAAAATTAAATATTTAGTTTAGCACATTTTTTTGCTTCGAAAATTGGTGGACATTCAGAATCAACCAAAAATCTGAGGGACTTAGCTCTGCCTATTCCCCTCACATTGCAGAAAAGCATTTCTAAAGTGCAGTGGTGCTCTGACTACTTATTATTTCTTGAAAAGCCTCAGCAAAGCACTTTGTGATTTTCAGCAGTAATAACTATATCGAATGGAATGAGAAGGGCCCATCATAAAGATATCCACAGGTCTCTTCTGTGTGGTAGAGAAAAGGGGAATAGACATTGTCCCAGTTTAATCACTGGGCAGCGTTTGGATCATAATCTCTCCATCAATCAGCAACACTGGGATTGCTTTAAAAATTAGGTGAATATTAAAAGTGGAAAGTGAAAGATAATCAGCAAGAAGGAATCCCCATTCCATAAAGTTAATGCTATTGATCTGCTTTTAGAGAGGGGAGCATTAGAACAATGTTCTCCTGAATAGTGTTGACAAATAAAAGTTCAGGCTTCTTATCACTTGAAGGTGTGAAAGGACAACTAAAGCTTAACAGCTTTTCTTCCAAGAGGTTGCTGTGATCAGGCTAAATTAATATATTTCTTCTGAAACCAGTTTTTTGGACACTGTAGATGATCCTGAAAATGGCCACTGCTTCTTCCCCCTCTCTTCTTTCAAATCATTTTTAAGAGCAGCAGAAAATTAACAGTATGGGAGCATACTAGTCCTCTGAGTAAGAAGTAGCAGTGTCCACTGATATCTTGATTGCTTCTGCGTAGAAGAATTTTTATTTCAAACATTCTGTTCTTGAAAACACCAAGCTCCTGTCAGCTGCAAAATTTTCCACTCCATGTATCAATCCAAATTGTGTATCTGTTAATTACTAAGTCATTTTAATGATGTGCTCATTCTCTCTTTGTCTGGGACTTTTTTTCAGACTAACAAATGGCATACCTTATTTGAAAGGAGGTGTGTCACTTTGGTATGTAATACCGAAGTGTTTGATGTCTCTTGCAGCTATATGCTATGTATGATTTAGTGTGACGTGCTTTTTCCTAAGACAAAGCTGAAAATCCTGAGGGACGAGCTGGGCTGCATAGTCAGTGGAATCCAGAAGTCTCCATCATCCCCTCCCCATGAATGGCTCAGTATCCACAGTCCTAATTCTAGCATCTGGCTTCTAAATGGAACAGCCTAATTTGACTCTTCCATATTTATCTGTGAGGGACATGACAGCTCCTGAGAATGTATTACCCTTCTTTGCACCACTGTTTGAGAATGAGGTCAATGTTATATGAGGAAGGTGTCCATTCAGTCCATGAACTAGAAAAGCTAAAGTCATCAGTGAAATTAAGTATGTGATGCTGACTGGTCTGGAAATCGTGACTGAGACACTGTTAAAATACCTTCTAAGGAATAAGAAGCTGAGGGGAATGAGGAGAGCTGCATTATTTTCATCCCTAGGTGGCCAATTCTTAAAAGAAGGCTTCAAGGTTCAATTTATGTTTTTGGCAAGTTCATGGCTTTGATAAATAACTGATAAACTAAAAACAGGTACAAAGTGTACACAAATAGCTGCCTATAAAGAAGCAGCAGCACACAAGAATTATTCCACCTCTTTTTATGACTAGCATGAGGAGTGAACCTCATGGACAATTTTGGATTAGACCTCACTTCAAATTCAAACATTTTTACTCTGACAGAAGTAGCTTCCATATTTAAATTAGTAAAACAGGTAGTAAATTAAAGACATTTGGTAGGGGAAGATAAGTTTCCACTAGTGATGCGCATGTCAAGAAACTTCCTGGAGAGACTAGAATAGCACAAGAAAATATATTGTACTATGTCAGGTTTTGTCTGCACATATAATGATCGTGGAGAAGGAAATAAAGGAGCTAAATTCTAAGAGGCTTTTCTGTGACAGAACAGGTATTCCTTTGCAAGGAGTACCACAGCTTTGGGTAATTATGGGGGATGGGTTTCCTCTGTATATTAGAGATCATCTCCAGTTCAGCTAGGTCTACTTCATTGTTGGAAGAGTGAGAGGATGTAAGGTAGAAGCTAACTGACAAAAAAATCATGGGCTTTTTTTTTTTTTCTTAACAGCTTGTACTCTTAAGGACAGGAACATTAAAATACAATCTGTCTAGACAGAGATATTGTTGTAAGGATAGAAAAAGGAAGTTAGATCCACAAGGACTGTAAGTACATATGAGTAAGTTCTAACATTTACAGGCTGAAAAGGAAGGCAAACATAACCAGGACTGGTAGAAGAAATAAAGACCCAGAAAATATTTCAGCCTTATTAGCACTAACGGATCAATCAATTTTCCTATTTACACTCTGCAGAGCAACTGAAGTTGATGAGTTTTCAGGGATATATCCGTAGGGAAAATCTGGCTGGGTGTATAAACACTACCAAATAACTGTGTTTATTTGAAGAATCCCACAGCCTTTTCATCTGCTGAGCCACAAACTGAAATCACAATGTTTCATTTAGGTTCAATTTATGCAAATTTATGGCACATCCTAGAAGATAAGTACATATTTCTAAACTGATAGAAAATTATCAACTTACATCAGAATTAAATCTCAGCTGGCAAATGTTGCATGATATGATTTGCTTTCTTCGATGAGGAAGAGGAACCCCAAATGTATGATTTATTACAGCTTTTTGAATTGGGTCCATCTGTAAAGAGAGAAGAAAAAGAAAAATAAAAGCTTTTTCTGTTACACTGCTACACTCTAGTCTCAAAACAGATTCAGCATCATGCCATACCGTACCCTACACAACAGATAACTATCTTGAAATACATATCTTTAGTTCAGTTCTATATGCACCAATCTCCCTTTACTGAAGAAAGCTAAAAGCTGTAAATGCTGAACAAGTTTACCTATCAAAACACCAATTTATGTCTTTTACATCACAGAAAAGCTACCTCACTAAATGAAAAAAAGATTATTTTAAATAAAATTACTAAGAAAAGGATCAATGGAAATGTGGAGGAATATTATATATAAATAACTGCAGAATAACACACAATAGATTAGTATTATGAAAAAAAATAATAATTTCCCAGGAACCAATAAATTAATCTTTTCCATAAAACAACTTCTACACAATCTATGAAAAATCAAAATCCTCCAAAAATTATTTTCACGGGCATCTAGAAGAAAAAATTTTGAATAAACCTTACTTTAAAGGTGAATTTTAACTTTCATGAAAAGCATGATTCTGAACTAACCTCTACCAGAACGCTGATCTGGCAGCACCTGCAAGTGAGGGCCCAATAAAAATCGTACCATTTTGGCACAGAATTTCACAAAAGCTGTTCAAGAGACTTTTTAACATGGCTGAAATCAACTTCAATTCATTGGTCAACATTATTTATGTCCTTTTCAGAAGAAGCATTTGACAGCAATTTTTAAAATCTAGTAATAGCTTTACAGTAACTTGGTAAAGCCACTGATAGTTTTTTATCTTTAATTTGTGTTGTTAAAAACTCACAGATTTTGACGGCACAAATACAACTAATTGTCTAACTCTGATGATAACCAGTATTCACACAGCATAATTTGTGTGTGTCTTGAGAAAAAAACAAAACAAACAAACTTGCTTTCTATGCTCATGTCCCAATGATTCACTTTTTTTCTAGTCTGTTAGCAAAAGGTTATTTGATAAAGAATCAGCTTTTCCTTAAAGTAATCAATTATTCATAGAAACTGTAATGGTAGACAGTCATGGCCTCTATTGCAGTCAATCCAGAACAGCTCACTACAGAAATTTTGCATCATCTGACAGCTGTTCAGTGTCAGATATGAAACAGGTCATTAAACTAGTTCCTGTTAAAAAGAAATTCAGTTTGGTAAAGAAAAAGCTCAAGGAAATTGGCAGAGCTTTATCTAAAGATTTGAAAGAAATGCTCCATTCAAATACTCTCTTCAATTTGATGTGAAAGTGAAATACTTCAAACATTTGTGCAACCACCAATCCCATCTAGAAACTAGGGACGCCAGTGTAATGTGACCCCAGAATGACACTAAGGTCAGAGTATATAAAACTCTGAAACACAACATACTGTGTCAGACTTTCTGTGGTGACCAAACCATGTGCTGGGGGCACTCACTTTACTCAGTAACATGAACTTGAAAAAGTCCACAGTCCAAAAATACTATTGTATGGACCAGAAAGAACACCTCCACACAGGAAAGTAAATAGACAGTAACAGCTCTTCTTTTTCAACTGCTTCACTACCCGAGAGGTGACTTTTTATGCCAGCAGAACCAGTAGACTTGTACCCTCCAATTTTCAGCACTAAAGCATAACCTCATTTTAACCGATACTATTTCATTGCTGCTGAAGGTTGGAGAAACGTAGCCTAAATTTCTTTACAAAAGAAAGGCACTGTTCCTTTTGCCACTGCAGGTCTAAAATGTTTAGGAAAACCTCAGCCTTGGATATATAAGTCAGCAAATGATAATACGAAATTGTGCTTACTTTGATCCAGGGTAGCTGTTTGCCTTCACATTAACCACAGCTGTGAGATACTATTAGCTTAGCCTTTAGTGTAAACATTTTAAACTTTTTCACATTATCTCACAAGTACCATAAGTTAAGAAAGCCACCAAAGCAACTCACTAAGGGTTATATGAAAGGTACAACCATGGTTCATAAGATGGGACAACTAATTTTTTGGGTTGGATTTACCCATCTTCAGATGGGTAAAATGGCTTAAGAATTCTAGCTCCAAATGGGGTTGTATTCCTGGGGGAACTGACGCTCACATAGTGAGAATAATTTTTCATAAGTGAAAAAAATCATGCATACATGGAATTACTGGTCTATTTTGCATTTAATATTATTTTGGTCTCATGGAAAATTGTGGAGTTTCTTCCCTAATCACTCCACAGATTTTCTCTTATCTACTGATACAGAAATCCATCTGCACACTCCCCTTTCTCTTTCTAAAGATTCAAACTTCTAGATATACAGCTACATGGCCTTATTGCGAACTGGACAATTTGTGTTTGTGGATCTAGATAAAGAAGTCTAGATAAAGAATCTGCCCCCCCCCCAACGCAAGAAGGTTGTCAAGCTGCTGGAGTGGGTCCAGAGGAGGGCCACGAAGATGGTCAGAGGGCTGGAACACCTCCCCTATGAGAACAGGCTGAGAGAGTTGGGGTTCAGCCTGCAGAAAAGGCTCCGAGGAGATTTAACAGCAGCCTTCCAGTACCTGAACGGGGCTACAGGAGAGATGGGGAGGGACTTTTTAGAAGGGCATGCAGTGACAGGATGAGGGGTAATGGATTTAAATTGAAAGAGGGCAGATTTAGACTAGATATAGGAAGAAATTCTTTACTGTGAGGGTGGTGAGACACTGGAACAGGTTGCCCAGGGAGGTTGTGGATGCCCCATCCCTGGAGGTGTTCAAGGCCAGGCTGGATGAGGCTTTGAGCAACCTGGTCTTGTGGAGGGTGTCCCTGCCCATGGCAGGGGGGTTGGAACTAGATGATCTCTAAGGTCCTTTCCAGCCCTAACCATTCTATGATTCTACGATTCTAATTGTTCTGGACTTCTTCAAGTTGATTAATTAAAGAAAATTCAAAGGGCAGAATGCTGGAGATTTCATTTGGGAAATAATACCGACCCATAAATTTTAAATAAACATCCAGAAGCCTCCATAAGTTTCAGGTAGGAAATTTGAGAGAGGTAACAGGATATCTAGGTGCAGCATTATAAGCACTCAGATCTCACAGACACTGGAAGACAGAGAGGAGCCCTGCTGAGAGTCAGAGGAGCAAAGAGAGGCAGCTGATTGCCAGAAAACAGAGAGCAAGGATTGCAGGGAAGTATAAAGAGGGAAATATCATGGAGTTGATATAATCAGCAAGTGGTGAGATACTTAACAGAATCTCCAAGCACTTCTAGGCTCACTGAATGTTACTAATTACAAATATAAATTGCATTTCAACTTATGTAAATGGTATTTGCTTTCAAAATAAAAGTTATCATGATAAACTTTGATAAAATCTGCTTTTTACTTGTTACCATCGCTATTTTACAATCGCTGATGCTTTATTTTATTTCTTAGATGCAACTTATTTAAGTTTGTAATTCACATGAAAGAATAGGATTCAGCGGTCAAAGCTGTGCAGGAGAGCAAGGTCTGCAAGATGTCTTTTTACTTAATCTCACTATTATATTTGCACTTTAAGTTACCACACAAAGAGGGTGAGCTGTCCTGTGCTTGACTTGTTCACTACCTTTCACTTTTCTACTACCCAGCACCAGGTATATCCTACTATGTAACGCAAGCTGTGTCACACGGTCCTTGTGGTCAGTCTAAGGATAGCACGTTACTCAAGTCTCACTGCAAAACACAAGGTAACTGTTAGTTTGGGCAATGAAGATAAATATGAAAGGTTTCATATTTAATTCAGTTAATTTTTGTTTTCAGTACATAAAATGCACAGCAATAATATTACCTGTGTTTTAACTATTCAAGCTGAAATTTGCAGCAACGTGACATTATTTGATTTCTTTGATCAAATACTGTACTCCCTTCCCAAGATCTTCAGGGGCTTATCGTACTTCAGCAAAATCCAGGCTTAAACCAAGGGGATGGCAGAAGTTGGCCCCTTACTCCATTTTCTTAGCTTTAACCTTACCATACTAATTTGGTTTTGCTTGCTTGTTTCAAGTTTAACCTTGTCAGACCAGTGACCTTAGCTGCGTTCTTCTTTGTTCTTGTGCTTACCATAGAGCACAAAAGAGCTCTTTATTTTGTGGACTGAAGATGAAAGGAGTGGCTGTTACATGAACTTTTCTGGATGAAACCTCTACCACAAAATCACCAAGCACTTGACCCAGGAGATCCCATGTTATCCTGCCTGCCTGGGCGACTTTCCCAGAATCACAATAGCTGGTACCCTTGAAGGACTTCTGTAGCCAAGTTTCCATCTTATTAAATTTCATTAAATATCTGCAGAAGGCAGAAGCTGGGCCGGTAAATTTTATTTACAGAGAAATTTGCTACTTTGGAAATGTCAATTTTACACAATTTCCACAAATAATTACTAAGTGGTGTCCATTTTTTTTTGGTGAAGGATTTTTTTAATGCTGAAACTGAAATTCAAACACATAGCTCTTCCTAAATTTTGAAAAAAAATTAAATATATATAATTTTTATTACTCCTTTTTATGTGACTTCTTATCCCAGAGACGTAAGAGTATGCCTAAGTTAAAAAAAACCCAACAAACTGATAGCAAAGCAAAGCATGCAAGGTTGATCCACAAAGGCTCAAATCACAAAAGGGTATAAAACAAAAGGAGTTATTTTAATTTTATTTTTTTAATTGTGTATCAAAGCCAAGGAGCATGACATGAGAATTGCAAATGCTTCAGGTTGGCAGTAAATTAATGGAATTGCACTAGTGTTTATAAACAAACACATCCAGGTCAAAGGATGAAGATAATGTGGATGCCCAGAGCCTGTTCAGAACATATCATGGGCCTAAAACAATCAAATGAGCAAGAAGGTATTTTTCACCTCAAAGCCAAATAAATTATCTGCAAAAGATTGACTCAAATCACTATGGTCCTATACTAAGTGAGCAGAAAAGCAGGTCAGCTCATCGGAGCTCTCAGGAAAAAATTGCTGTAGATCATTTTAGTGGTAATTTACATAAAAAATTACCGACCAAAAGACTGACCTCCATTACTTGAATAGGTAAGCGAATCAACACCTTTCAGAACTTCTTAAAATCCAGATGCTAACACAATGCAATGTTACAATGAAAATAATATTAATTATATTCTGACTATAGTACCTTACTATAGGTCTGCATTTCTACAAACATAACTTTTGTACTTACAATTAAATATGTCAAACAAGCACACTGTAACATTATTATACTTGTAGGCAAGGTATTAATATTTCCTCATATGAGTTGAGATTTTTGTATCTTAATTGTAAAATTGATAAGAAATAAAGATAACTCAGTGGGGGCTCCTTTAATTCATTCTCTCCTGTTACAACAAATGGTGAAACTACTAAGAGCACTGGAAACAGTGTAAATCCTGTACCACCCAGATACACAATGCTTTACCAAGCAAAAAAGAACAAAATATTATCATATCCTCCACAGTTTATACTTACTGGTGAACTTAATCCATTTTTAAAACTGCAAACATCTCAAACATAAAATTATAATTGTGACATACTAGTAGAAACACAGAAGAGCAGTTACTAAAGCTACAGGAAAGCTCCTCCATCATGTAAAGCCACTGTCAGTTATAGCTGGGGGACTTCTTGAACCAGAAATTTTCTCAGGGCTTAATTTGACTATTTCCAACTGAGAACTGAGCAGTTCCTTTCTGATATCAGTAGCATCAAGAATTCACCATCATTTCCCCTGCAATATTGCTGGTCAATTGTAGAGATGCAGCAATATAATATCATGTTATACTATTACGTATCCAGAAAAGTTGATGTTTTGGAGAACTGCTGGACATTCAGCCTTATATTGCCTGTATAGAGCGCCCATATTATGGGCACTGCTCGGCTGAGTGGTAGCTCTTTCTTTTCCAGAAGATACTGGCATCTACTGCAGCTGCACATTCAAGCTGGACACGGCATGTGCACAGGTCTAAATCTTCCAGATAGTATTGAAAATACTAGGTATCACACACTGCATTTTATTTCTGTATGTGCACATCCATCTCAAAACTCTTGAAAATATTTACTGTGCATGTTAAAAAAAAAAAAAAAATCTGTGCAGTACGTGTAGTAGGTCTGATGCTTTCCAGAAGTGTCAGACCTATAAGTCACAATCTACCTGACGCATCTGTAATATACTGGTGTCAAGGCCAGAAAGAGAACAGTTCAACAACCGCTCAGTGATTTGATCCTAAGTATATTTGACATTCTGTACTTCCGTAATAAATATGTCCCATTGTCAGGCCTAGCAGCCCAGGTTTTTTTTCCCAACATCATATTAATCTGTGAATAAGAATCTTATAAACTAACCAAAGAACACAATTCAAAAGGAATGATGGGAAGAGCCTAGTAAGCATAATTAAACACAAAAAAAAATGAATGTTCAACAATATTCTGGTTTCATGTGCAAGTAGAACAATATGATGTCAGATGGTTAAAATACATGTTCTAGATGTGCTGCCATGCATAGTTTATCCTTTTACAGCTAATTTATTCAGTATTGCCCTAGTAATTATGGTGAATAATTATGCAGTGAATTGAATTGAGCATTACACATCTTTTCTTAACGTCTACCATTTCTGTTCTTATCAGTGAAACAGGGTAGAACTAACCTGATGCTTTTAATGTACATAAACCAGAAATATTACTCAATCTAGTTAAATATAAAACAATTCATATAAAATACCCGCAACAACTACAATAATGTGCAATATTTACAGAAGAATTATCTTTCTTTTAAAAAGTGATATCTATCAAAAAGAAAACTGCAGTCACTCTTCAAACAATGTAACTGGTTAATGTGACTTGAATAGTACTTCAGAATAAATTCCCAAAGTAAACTTTCTATTCTCATGTTGAAAGCTTGCCAGAGTGTAAGGATTTACTTTTTTTTTTTTTTTAAGTACTCATTTAATTGTAGCAGTTGTCTACTCACCTTTCTGATGTGACTCCAGTATTTCTCTCTTGTTTTCTTTTTTGGTTTTTTTGGGGGTTTTTTTTGTAGATTTTTCCACTTGTCAATAAGATGCTGAGGCAGCAGCAGTATTTCTGGCAAACTACTTGAATATACAGAAAACAGTGAGGGCAAAAAGATTTGCATTCACAGTGGTATTGCACAGAAAGACTGTTGGCACATAGAGATTATGCAAATCCTTATGCTCTGATTGTCTAATAATGGTTGTCAGTCAAAAGACAAGAATTTGCATATGCTAAGGCTAGTGAGAAATAATCACACAGTGATTATGCTAATGAAACACACTGAACAACATGTGAATGACTGGTAAACTGGAACAAATCTGTGAATGTATGTGTACGTATGCTAAATGCAGTGCTAAATTTAACACACAGTGCTAAAAGAACATTAAGGTTGCAGATCAAGCCCTTAAAAACATGAAATGCCTACAAGTCTTAATTTAACACCTTTATGAATTTACATTTTTGAAATATGTTCACATATATTTCCTGAAAGATTCTGGCTTTGTTCTGTTCAGAAGATGGACAACATTCACTTAATGAGCAACCGTTCAATGTTGTGTTTTGTCTAAGGGTTTCAATGAATAGCCCTAGACCTCATTTACTGTATAAAGCTGAAACTCTGGTCCCAATGGGAATTACCAGCCGATTCATTGGCTCTCCTACAGTCTTCATTGACATAGGGCGTGAGTACTTCACAATTAACTTATTTTCAAAACTTCTTTGCTAAATAAAAGATGGTATTTTCTCAGAAATAAAGAATAAAAGTATCCACTAGTTCCAGTTACCCATTTTAATATACCTAATAGTGCTTACTATTATATTGCCTTTCATATGTTCACCACACAACTCCTGACTTCAGATTCATGTGTGAAGATGCTAAACAGACTAAACATAGCCTTACAACTGCAAGTTGTACTCACAATCCATAAAGCTGTCTGAGAAAAGTTTGGGTTAACTGACTTGTCTCACATCTCTCAGAACAACTCTCCAGGGTGGTATTCAACTGGTTTTCTGGAATGGGACAGCCTTTTCCTTTTATTCAGTCTCATCTCATTCAAAACATATTTTCCAGTTTCTTCAACAAACAGAACAAGAATACCACGGATAATAATCTTCCAAATTACAATTATCCAGTGGACAATGCTCAATACAACAATTGCAGCATAAGAACAGACTAACATGAAACAGACTACCTTGAAAGTGGGAGAATTACTCACTCCATTTTTGGTAGGCATTACCAAAGTTGTGTTGAAAGAAGGGATGGATTGTTTCTTTTTATCTGTTCACTTAGATGAGTAGTGGCAGACAGTGTAAATGTGAATAAACCCAAAACAATTGCTTAAAACAAAAAGAGATAAATGTTGTACTCTCCCTAAAGATATCTCTAAAGATAACAAATAAAGACAAAACCCCAAGGTTCACAAATGCCATTTGTTTTCTCGGCTTAAACAAAGACCAAAGCAAAAATAAGCTCATGAGAAAAAGAACACATTAAAAAAAGCTAAGGGCACTTTCATGTTTTGTGCTTAAGGAAAGAGCTCAGAACAAAAGGTTGGCAGGCAAAATGTGGGTTACACAACAAATTCCCAATAGCGTCATTCATATGTGAATGAATTTCAGAAAACTGGACCAACATTATAATTGGTATTTAATAATAGTGGGTCTTTCTAATCACAACAACAATAAAAGCAGGATGTGTGCCAGACAGAGAACTGTCAGAGAGGCACTTAATTCTCTTACAAGTGAATTGCTCCCAAGTAGGAGAGCCCAAAGTGTTCTCTACAAACTACTATATGTTTTTCAGAGAAGTGATTGTGTATAGGTGTGTTTAAGGAGTGGGAAAATAATTCTGCAGTGTAACCTTCCTGATCATGCTCCTATGCTTTTTTAGACAATTTTAAAAATTCTTCTTATTTACCAAGTTTATTATGGTGACTCCAAAGAAACCATTAAGAACTAAGGTGCAGAGTATAATTAGAATGTTTAAAAATATTCATTCTTATCTGAAAAAGTCTGAGGGATGCTTCAGACATTATTGAAATACTCTGTCAAATCTATACTTTTATAACATTTCAAAAATCTTAGTGAGTTAAGGTTTAACACTGGGAGAATTTACAATTCTCAAGCCATATTTGTAGAACCAGAGAATAAGAGACTAAAAGGGACTCTAAGACATCATTTAATCATACCTCACAATGTGAAAAGAAAAAGATGTTACAGGGACAAAATATTTTTATCCTGTGATTTTGTAGGGGGTGTGGGAGTGAGCAAATATTTTAATGAAGCAAAGGCTAAAATAAAGCTGCTCTGCCTTGTTTAGCCACAGGGTCTCTGACAACTCTTTACAACAGAGTAATTAGAAAATTCCTGATTTTCTCTCCTGGTTCTTAAATGGATGTCTGTCTTTCTTCAAAATGTGGTAGAAGCATTTCGCTTCAGGTGCAAGTGTAGACATTTGCTGGTATAATTATTTGACTATGGGCTTTTTTTTTTTCTTTCTTTAAGGTCAGCACTGAAATAAAAGGGCATAAAACATCCCCATTCCCTTCTCTCAGAAGAAATGTTCTACTGTCCTTCTTAAGAAAATTCAAGTATATAAAACTATGTGACCAACTGTCATACATCTTGAGATCAGAAAAATAATGTTCCCTAGACTCTTCATATATGAAGTGCTATAGTTTGCACATGCAGCTGAATATAGCCTTATAACAAGTAATGTTTAAGTATGAGGGTAAATAATGTGCACAGCTATATTCATAGCCCTCATACAGGTCACTAAAACCATCATATTTTCTTGCAAGTGAAAAATATTTTAACTTTGTTTGGCTCATAGATTATGGTCCATAGGAGAAGTAATTAACCTGCTTACTTTCTCCATATTATTTGCTCTGAAACCTGACTGAATTTTTGAACCAGGATGAAACCGTATGTTCAGGAAACTCACTTCCGCTAAGAGAGAGAGATATGAAATTTGAAAACGGGGAAAAAAAGTACTAAATTCTCTTAATGTAGTTTGAGAGCTTAAACAATAATAATGAAAATAAACCTTCCTGTGCTTAGTAACTACGTATGCACAAACAACATTTAAATTTGGTACTAAACTGAGCAAGATCCCAGGAAGATGAGAAAAATAGGTGGCCAAAAGGTGGTTTGCATTTTAATAAGGTATTTGTAACTGCAAAATTAAGATCAACCTGATTTCTGCTTCAGACTCTTTTTTTTTTTTTTAGGATGCAGAAAGTAGGAAAAGACAGAAGAGAAAAAAAATAAGAACAAATGGAGATTATTACATTAGTAACCCAACTCCCCACTAATTGAAACATCTCATATTTTCTTCATGGTGCAAAACCAAAATTATATTACCTTTAGATGAAAAGAACACACTTATACCTGCAGTAGGTACCCACACTGTGACTGTACTTTCTGAGTAATTCTCTACAGATTGCCACAAAGGTTTCTTCCAAGTCTCCTGTCAGTCTTAGTGACTGAATCATTAGTGTGATCCTGAGGGCACTGAACAGCTGTGGAGAACATAGTTATGGCTCATTCACCATTTGAAGTGCTTTAATCCCTTCCTACCCATCTCTGAAATGTGAGGCATTAAATAATTCTCAGTATGAGTTTGTATAATTTGGAAAAAGATGAAAAGTTAACAGCATACGTTTCCATGCAATTTCACCTTTGACGTTTTATCTGAATGATACGTTAAAATTAAAATTTAGAAAGAGGTATTGCAAGGGAAATACCATTCTGACCCTGACTTCTGAGATTTCTGTAGATCAAACCAGAACTAAATGAAACAAAGAAAGGGAAGAAAACCCTGCTGTTACTTGTGTGCATACATAAATACTAGCCCAAAAGTTCAAGATATCTCAAAACAGGCTTAAAACAGCAATCTCCAGTCCTTTCAGGAGTCCACTGTCATAAATAAATATTAATACACCCACAAAGTAAAAAAAATGTGGAGGTGGTAGGGGCCCTTCAGTTTCTGGGACTATTTTTATTCTTTCTGTTGTGAAAGGACAATACAACAAGGAGGAATTCATTCACTTCTTCACCTTTACAGCAGATTAGGACATGGTTTATTTCTATACTAGTGATTTGTCTTAGACCTACTTCACTTCTTTTCTTGAATTCTCTGATTGTTTAAAGTTACTTCATGGTGATCTTGGTCTCTCCATAATGTTAGGTCAAGCAAACTCAAACTGCATGTCCTTATCCCAAATCATCTCTGACTATACTGGTGATGTATAGATCCTGACACACAAGGTGGTCAGGGGTTCATTGACCAGATGAGGACTGTGGTGCAGGCCATAGTCCAGTGCGTAAGAAGGGATGCTCTGTGTCCCTTCAGGGTGGAACACCAAATGAACTAATACATGTGGATGGGAATCAGAATTTGGGCAAAAAGGAAGGGATGAAGCAGCTGGACACTGAGCTAGTGCAGGGAAGTGGCCTTGAGAGTTCTTCCATCTCCTCAGCGGACCCCCAGCCTGAAGGGCAGTATCGCTTAACACTCAGTGAAGCTAGGGCACTGTTGAGTATTTTGAATTAATCACGTTGAAAAGGATTTAATGTATATTATGAATTTAAACACAATAGGAAGTTTCATCGGAGTATTTCACAGTGCTTTACAAAGACCACTTACAGGCAGGTAATTAACATACGAAACTGAGCTGTACTAGAACTTTTGGCAAATCCACTTGTTCTCATTCACAGCCTTATGCCTTAGCACTAGACAACACAGGCATAATTGATTCAAAATCATCTATGTCTAGAGTACCTCACGCAAGTACCTATGGATGTAAAGACAGGCAATTTTATTGCCTGTGAACTGTCTAGCTGTTGTCAGCAAGTCAAGTACTTAAAGACATCTGCACTGGGAGCATGTCTTTTCAGAAAAGAAACTCCACAATGTACAAACAGACCAGGTCTTGTTACTTTGAAGGATTCATTTTTTAATGTATAATTGGATGCCTGTGGATACTGTTTGGGTGCATAGTCTCTGCTTGAATAGTAACAGCTCTGTCCCAGAGATATCTACAACATACAATAGGTAAGAGGGACCTGACAAGATGGAAGCAGCTAATGAAAGAATTATGAAAATTCTGAAAGCGCAGTGAAAACCCCAGAGGGTTTGCTTCTGTCTTCTTAGATACCTGCAGGGCTCTCAGCCCTAAGACTGGTTTTATTTTCTACACATTTAATTATCTGTGATTATAAAAATAACATCAACAATTAAAACGTCATTCCTCCTGCTACTAAAAAGCTAACTTAGCTTTATACTGAAATTATATTAGAAATGAACTTTATGCACAGCACTTATTCCTGCTCATCTTGACACTCTGATGGAACAAGTTCAAATCAAGACTTGACCTTAGATCTCAGCTTTGACAATTGTGTCCAGATCTTAATACTTACATAACTGTACACATTCATGTGCCAGGATTAATGACCAGGATCTTTGTGACACACTTAAAAGACCAGGAAATATTATCCTCATCTTTCATCTTACAGATGGGAACTGAGAGTAAGCAATGGTTCAAGGTCACTGCGGACCCTGAATGTGAAGTTGAACCCACTGCTTCCTCCACCAACTCCTCCTTCCTAGCTCAGAGCAGCGCCCTTGGCCAACCCCTCACTACACTTCATGTATCTCTTGGTTCTTGTTTCGAAAGACAGTCTGACTTAGCAGGAGGGAAGCTTTTACCCTGGCAGCTCTCACGGGCAGCTGAAGGAACAAACAGTTCTGCTATGGGATAGAATAACTAAAAAAATACTTTTCCTTCAGGAGCAGCTGCAAACTTCAGTGCTCCATAACTCCATCCTTCTCTTTTTCTTGTCTTTCTATTAACTGCAAATTTAACACTTTATGCACTTATCAGGGTGGGGATTTGTCATGTCAGTTTTATCTTGATAATACTACACCAAAGATACACAGTCAATGTAGGGTTACATCGCCTTTTGGTGATCAACAAAGAAAAAGAGGCCAAAAAACCCCACGTGACAAAAGCTCCTAATGATGCCAGGCAGGGCAGGTTTCCCAACTGGTAACATTAAACACGAACTCAAGTAAAACATGCCATTTCTCGGCTGCTCTCTGGAAGTCCAGCACCTCATCAAATCTGCTTCTGTCTGCGGCAGAATTTGTACTCTTGTTTGGCCCAATGCAGTATGTGTCAGACTTCTAACCAGGGCATTCACAATGACTGTAATGTGAAAATCACAAGGACATCTTCTGGCAGTAAGTGTCTCCTCCATGGAGCTTCCACAGTAAGCAAGACACAGACTATGTGTGCTTTCCTTAATACTCTTTGAGCAGAATGAACACTTTGCTAATAGTGGTCAATTACTATGCAAATATCCAGTAATCACACCAGTCAAAAGCAAAACACCTTACAAAAGGCACTCCAAAAAACAAACCACAATCAAAATAGAACCTCAAAAAACTGAAGTAAAAGCAGAAATGAGCAATGACTGGTACCAGGAATGAGCTAATTATTAAGAAAGGGAGAAAAACTTGTTTCCCAGGCTAAATTTTCAAAACCTATGTTGTTTACAATGATGTAAGTATGAAAGAGCACAAGTGGCACATTGCAAGTCCTATGTTTCTATAATTATGCTTTTGCTGTCTAAGATTAATCAAGGTAGTTAATGATGCAAAAAATTACATTTATAATCCAGTCTGAATACAGCTGTACTGCAAGCTAAGATCTAAGTGCCATTAAGGTAAATGGAATTAATGGGCTGTCCCTAGCAATCTCTATATCTATCAGTTACTAATTAACATTTTTCTGCAACGAATAATTTATGGGGGAAAAATACATTCAGAAGCAATAATGTTAAAACTTGCAACACACTGCGGTCNCAGCAAATTATTACTACCGAGGATGAACTGTTGTGGGAAATGTCGACTTCAGCTAATAATGGAAGGACTGAGCAGAAGCAATAAAAACCTCGTAGTTAAATTAGCTACTAAGAAAAATGAACACTCTGTGTTATCTTTGTAGATAATGTAGCACATTTGCTGCTTCCAACATATGACTCCCAACTTGATTACTGATTTTATGCATCCGGTACTCACATTAGTTTTAAAACTGTTCCTGCCAAACCTTTAACACAATCTTAATTTGGCTCTCTTTTGGTTTTGACTTTATGACACAAAAAGCACTGCATAATTCTTTAGGGTCCTTTTAAAATCCTCTTTATCTTCTTGCCTGTGAACCTATGCACTATCACTTCACATACCAGGAACTAATAGCAGAGAATAAATCTTACAATGAACACCAGAGCTTCCCTATTCTGAACATATTATATGCCTCACTTATTTTTGAAAAACAAAGCAAAACAAACAAACAAAAAACACCCCAAGAAACCAACAGAAAAACACCACAATCCCTTCAAAACACTCTCCTCCCCTCAGACCACACAAAAACTCCTAGGAGCGGACACACACATAAGCGAGTTCTGGCATGAATCAAAATCAAATGGCTACTGTTGCATCTGAAAAGTATTCCCATCACTAAATGCAGTAGTAGTAGTTAGCGGTTTTAAACCAACATCAAGACATTTAGTTTTACTTATAGCATGAGAACAGAAATGTTAATAATTCTGAATTTATACTTACAAAACTCCACCTTAGAGTTAATACTTCAAATCACTGATAACAGTATTAGTCCAAGTAAACATCATAGAATTAGGATGATTTTAATCTTCCCAGACCCTGACCAAAAATGGTATGTAACTACGACATGGTATATTACAACCAAAAAAGGCAATAATAATATTATTTGTATTTGTATAAATGAGATTCATTAAACAATAATGGCATTCCCTATGTTTCATACTTATTCCCTATGTCAGTCACAATGAATTTTACATTTATAATACAGACATGATGATTGACACTAATCACAATTTAAAGCCTTCCAATTAAAGTTGTAAAACAACATTTAGGATAGTCACACATTTTTATAACCTAGCCAGTAAGATACCAGTGATAAAAAAAATCCGAACTTTAGAACTTACATGAACAGCTATTTTGCACACACTGTAGGTAATTAACAGATAAGATTTTTAATTAACTCACAAAGACTTAGCATAATTTACCACATAGGGAAAAAAAGCCCCTGACCCTGGAGAAAATTAATTATACTGCTATAAATATATGTCACAAATTGGTAAGAATTTCATTCTTGTGCTGTAGAAATAAGCACTGAGTTTTCTAACATACTATATTGTGAATATAATTTTCTCCCTTTGTCACTCCACCACGACCTCCCAAAAGAAAATACAGTCACATTCATAATTACCTGTCTGGACTGGGTAGTATTTTAAGCAGTAGGGCAGGAGAAGTTTGTTAGAAATAAATACTTATGTACAAAGGTTGATAAGTTTGCAGAGAAAAGAAAGAAAAGTCTATAAAGCCACTATCAAAAAATACAACAGACCTGGTGAATTTGCTTCTTAGAGAGCACAAAAAGAAATACATAATTTCATTTTTCTGAGGGAATTGAATGAGATAACAGATAAACCTTGTCAGGATGGATCTGACTGCAATGCGGTAAATGCTAAAGTAGGTGTCCAACATTTCCATTGTACAGTATGGCACATTTGCAACATAACTAAAAATACCACATATCATTTCTATTCAAATCACTGCTTTTAAAAAAATCGCATTTAATGCTTCTGTATATTCAGCTGAAAAAAAAACCAACAGAACACCACATTTTAGAGCTCTTCTCTGGTTCTGTCTATGCTAGTGCATCAGATACGTTATTGCAGGGCCTAGTGGTGCTTCTATATGGAAGGTTCCGGCAGGCTTCCCCCCTGTAAACTCTCTGATTAGGAATTTATAAACATCTTGAATGATAGGCTTTTGCTCTAAACTTCATAGAAAGGACAAGAAATTCTTTTCTAGGGAGGGCATCTGTTGACCTAAAACCAAAAGCAAATGGAAACCCCATGTAAAGGCATCTTCAAACACCATGTTAAAGCCAAATATTTTTGTAATGCAAAAGGAAGATAAGTAAGAAAATTACATGATAATGTGGTTCAATCTCTTTGACTATTTGCTTTTAATAATGAACATTATGTTATGAAGAGAGCTGGATTGACCATGCTGCACAGTGGAGTTCTGCCTTTTAGTCATCTATAATCCAATGTGCTAATTCACCAGAAGTTGCTGGGTAGCAGGCCATTGTGCATACCTTTGATGTGCAAATTCATGCTTAAATGCTTTGAAGAATTAGGGCCTAAAGTACATACTGGGTTCACACAATATAACAGCCTATCCTTTGGTGCTTTATCTGAATGCTGTCTCTTACAGAGGACTCTACCAAGAGCCGGACAAGGTGGTATTGACTGTGTAATACATTCAGTGTGAAAAGCAAGTTTTTAGGTAGCTGATATGCTAAAAGTGGTCTTCATCATTCTTATACTGTTTGCTGCCACATTGTTCTGCTTAAAAATACCCACCATTCCTTTTATCTAGTTCGTAAGCCAATTTTCAACCAATGTGAAACAATCAGAGTACGGCACTTTCACCTGCATTTGTTAAAAAAAAAATGAACAAAGGTCATTGTTTGATGGTACAAAAATAAAGATGTAATTGCAGAAGCTGCAAGATTCCACTAATTCTGATTTAATTAATCTGCTGAATAAACAACTTCATTATGTCAGGCTGGTAACTCAAGGTGGTGGAAGCTAAGCACCTGAACAGATGGGTGAAAGGACTCCCTATAGTCAACAAGCCCAAACAAAGTCCTGTAAAGGAAGCAACTCCTCAGGTGATATAAAAGAGGTTTAATCTCTGACCTACTACTTATCCACTTGATCCATATTTGCCTCAGTTGTTTCTGTTACAGAACCAGGGAAGCAGTTTATGTTAAGAAGCTTCTCCTGTAAGCTTCCCTCTTTGAAAAGCAGTCTAAAAAAGTATTTCCACAATATATGTGTTAACAGCCAATGCAGTGGCACAAGGGTACGCCTGTGATCTGTCCCCCCAGGCTATTAGGAAGCAATTTTAACAGGAGACAAGACTCCCCCTGTTTCCTGCAGTTCATTCCAGCTCAGACCCACTAAAACACTCAATTTTCTCATTCACTGTCTGGGAACAGTTACAATTACCCCTCTCCATACACCTCTGAGGTGACAAGCACCTAATTTTGCACTTTCCTTTGGGTGGATGCCAGTGGCCCAAGGACACAGAATCCTACTGTTGCCCTTGCTGTTACAGTGCACCTATGGGAGTTGACCATCTCTAGAAAGTGCTTTCAGATATCCATGAGAGAAGCTGATAAGGGGCCTCAAACAGTTCCTCACAGGCAGAGGGACACCTTTTGCCAAAGGAACACACAAGTAAAGAGGAAGGTTAAGCCTTTGCAGATTTGGCTTTTAGATTTATCTCTGTGCTTCTTGGAGAACTCAGTTACCTGTTTGGAAGCAACATCTAAACCTGAGCCAGGAGAGAAGAGCCTTCCTCCTACACTTTTCCTCCTATACTTTCCCAGTCAATTTGTTTAAGTTTGTTTTTCTCTCTAGGCAGGAATCTTTAATGGCTTAAATTTTCTTTTGCTCTTGGACTCTGGCCTGCAAACATAAGCTTGTTAACTCAGATGGCAACAGGAACATCAGTATTTTCTGGTGACAAGCTCATGATTTTTTCTGTAAAGAGCCTCAATATTCTTTCTATAAATTATATATCCTTCATCGTTTTCTTCAGTATCTATTCCTTCCTTGAAGCCTCATTTGATTTCATTATTGAGCCAGAATAATACCAAGCAGGTAATCTTATGCAAATATAATATTAATAAAAAATAACATAGCTTTTCCACAGCCATAGATAAAAATACCTGTTCCAAAGGATTTCTGATTGATTTCTGGTGGTACCTTTTCCTGTTCCTCTTATGTCTTTTAATTTTTTTTTTCTTAAAGCATTTTTTCATAAACAGGGAATAGTTCATAACCATGTTTAAGTGACAACAGATCAAATTTAATCTACTAATGCTACTATATCAGTGAAGGGTTACTCAGCAAGAAGTGGCAACAACATACTGTCCACTGTGTTTACAATCTGTTTTGAACAGTCACATTTCCTGCTGACAGTTGCTCTTTTTTGCCATCCAGTGTTTATACTGCTGAATGACAGAAGTCCAGTTTTGCTACCATGGGGGACCAATCATTCCTACAAAAATTGAAGTAAGAGCTTCTATTCTTCAGCAGCAGATAGCAATTTAGGCCACAAATTTACAGGAAAAATATGACTGGAGAGGTCCAGGGTACGTCAGCACAAACACACAAAGCAATTTTGAGAGTCGTAGAGTTCTCCCTATCCCTTCTGGCTCCCCACTTGCAATAACTTGAACCTCATTCTTAGGATTCATCTCTCTTCGTCCTGTTTGTCAACCAGGACATAAAAATCAGCCAGAATTCAGGGGGCTTTACACATCCTGAACTTTTCCGTACTAGATACATAGTTTTAACTACATAGTGAGTGGGACAGTGGCACTATCAAATCATTGACACTGGTGAGGTGGAGCATTGAAGAAGACCTTGAAGATGAGGAACTCATCTTAAAGATGAGGAACTGAATGATTCCATATGATGACATATTCTTAAAGTTAGTAAGAAGGAAAATGGGCATCCTGCTGTGAGATCCATAAGCAGGAAGGCAAAATACTAGAGCTTATAAACTACTGCACAACGCCATGGGAAAGTAGCTTAGAGATACAGTACCTCATATGCACAGTAACAAATGCATAGGTTGATAGAAGACACTTAAGGTTCTATTTTTAATGTTCTTGGAGGAAGTGGAACAACTTCCTTAGGGTCAGAACTACCCATTCCTTCATTCTTCTGTTTTCTGTTCTCTTTACAGTTCCTTGCAATGCACGCCTTTTCCTAAGAGGTTTTCATCACAATCACCTTGTCTACTTTACTTTTAATGAAAAATTAAGAGATACACATTACCCCATACTTTCTCACTTAGGTGACCTGATTAGGAAGGGGAAACCTCAGTGATAACATGATTCACATTGTTCTGTCATCCAGCAATACCTGCGTTTATTTCTATACAGAGAGACTTGAGGAATTTTTGTAAAAGTAAAATAGATATAAAGTAAATCGAGCTACGTAAATCTTAGATCAGAATGAATTCCAGATGAGCTGCCGGACAACATGTCCAAGTTAAGGACAGGAAGCCATCAAACTTTTTGGGTCTGAAAGGTTTATGTTCCAACTCACATTCTCTAATAACAGTGGATGTATTCAGCCATTTCATATTAAAAGAAGATGATGCGATATTTGCCTCAAGGGCTAGCATGATACATTAGATGCATAATAGTAGCTGAAATGGAAAACACAGTTTGCTTAAGGTCCCACTTCAGAACAACACAAAGTTAAAATATCTATTTTATTACTTTTTTTATACTAGTGATGAAAGATAGAAATACTATCACTTTTAATGCTACTAATAATAGTAATATAGTATGTTAATACTATACTTATTACTTTTCTTGTAATAAGTGTGTTTTATCAAAATAATTTCGTTTGAGACTCAGCTAGAATGTCTGCCTAAGTAACAATATCTTAAATTCCAGTAATATTCTGGAGTTGGAAAAGTGGACTAGTTCTTACAGAATTTATTTGCTGTCTCTGGGATAAAAATGGATTGATAAACAATTTGATTTAATTTAAATCTATCCTTGCTTGACATAACCATTAAGAGCATTTAACAAAATCTGGTTTTAGAAAAGACATTTGAATTCTATTTGGGACCACAGCAATACTAGCTTCTTAGAAGCTATAATGTACACACACATAAAATCCTATATACCAAAAAACCAATACAGATTAAAGCACATATGTGCAATGAAATATGATATCATACCCTCCTTTAGTCTCCTCTTCACAAGAGTACTCATATACATACTATCTGTTAAACAATTCTGCTAATCTTGTAAAATTAAAAGTATATCAAGCAGAATCTAATTAGTTACAGCCAACATTACTATTTGGAAATGATTCTGAAAGACAAAATACATATATCTAAACCATTAAGCCATTTCCAAACTATGTAAGAAAATTTGGTATCTCTGAGCAATGGAGATAGCCAGCTTAAATCAGCTTAAAATAGTGGGTGCTATATTTGAGAGTCTGACAATGGCACATTTTCAGATCTCCACTTCATATCACAGTCTTGTGCATGGAAGGAAACAGCAGCTACCTCATCCTGCTACAGAGCCAAGTCTGTAGTAAGCACATACTACACAGTTCATAAGAATTCAAGTCAATCTGTGGCTCTTCCACTTATTTCCTGTAGGACCTGAAGCAAATACCAGTGTCTTTGCACCTCAATTAACCCACCTAAGAGAAAATGAGGTACACAGCATGATGAAGGATAAAATCATTGAAGTCTGAGATGTTCAGAAACCTAGCATCTGCTCTTGTTTGCAACACATTGATTTTGCAGACCAGCATGGAGAAGTTTATCCCCACCTCTTTGCAGAACATAATATTATAAGAATGCAATTGTCCTGGGTTCCTTGGCTATTTCTAGCTGTCATTGCACTTAGGAAGAAAAAAAATAGTAAATTTATCAAATGCAAATTTATTGAAAGACTGAACACAGTTTACTGCTTGAATTTGGCCATGCCAAACTCACACCATGATAAATTTAAATTTTCTATCTGTATCAATATCTGCAAAAGGAGGGTCTATGCACTGCCCACCACAGTGGCTTCTACTCCCCACCTCTATGTATTAGTCTTTAAGCAACCCAGTGCTGGGTACTAAGAGGACTGATAGAATTAGCACATTACAAACACAGCAGCCCTTTACACTGACTAGGTAACACAATCAGACAGGAATACTCTATCACTGGTCAGAATGCCACATCCCAGTTTTACTACTGAAGGAAAATAACAAGAATGCATGCCCATATGCATACATACAAGCCAAGCCTCCTGAATTTCAACAGTAATGTTATTAAACTGCAGGAAAAAAGTTAATCAAAGGAATTGAATTTCATGTAATGTCAAAAGAAGACATCGTTTTGCAGCAGATGTTTTGGCAAACAGAATACAGATCAAAACTCTAAACTCTAATTGTGATCTTCTCCCTCACAGTGTAATTTTTCCAAACCAAACATCTCAGTGTCTAATTGAAGTACTCAACTAGCATATGTCCTGCTCAAGCAACTGTGTGAAGTTTGAAATACTGTATATAAGCAGCATTAACTTCTTTTGCTTTCAAGGCACCAAACACTTGAAAATTACTATCCCTTAATTTAATGCTGAAATGTAACTTCAGTTACTAAGAAGTGACCTCCTCTTGATGAAAAGACAATTTGTAAATATTCAATAGGGACCTATGACACAGTTTAATAAAACCCACAAATTTCTAGTTGTCCTTCATTGCCTCTCTTGTTCTATCACTCATAGAGAAACACCAGCAGGCTTTGAATAGTCTGGGTCACTAAGCCACACCTATATGCAAATCTGGAGAGAATCTAGTCACTGCTTCTAGATCTCAGTCCCAAGATTCATAACTTTCTTTGAGAGCCATCCTTTGGACAAGAAGCAGTGTAGTCTGTCACAGCTCAACCACTTTATGTGATCACTTTAGAGAAGAGGCCAGCACCCACCTCACTACAACCTCCTTTCAGGTAGTTGTAGAGAGTGATAAGGTCTCCTCTCAGCCTCCTCTTCTCCAGACTAAACAACCCCAGCTCCCTCAGCCGCTCCTCATAAGACCTGTGCTCCAGACCCTTCACCAGCTTCGTTGCCCTTCTCTGGGCCTGCTCCAGCACCTCAATGTCCTTCGTGTGACGAGGGGCCCAAAAAGGTGCGGTCTCACCAGTGCCGAGTACAGGGGCACAATCACTTCCCTAGTCCTGCTGGCCACACTATTGCTGATGCAGGCCAGGAAGCCATTGGCCTTCTTGGCCACCTGGGCACACTGCTGGCTCATGTTCAGCTGGCTGTCGACCAGCACTCCCAGGTCCCTTTCTGCTCAGCAGCTTTCCAGCCACTCACCCCCAAGCCTGTAGCATCACAGGGGGTTGTTGTGACCAAAGTGCAGGACCCGGCACTTGGCTTTATTGAACCTCATACAATTGGCCTCAGCCCATGGGTCCAGCCTGTCGAGATCCCTCTGCAAACTTACTGAGGGAGCACTCAATCCCCTCATCCAGGTCATTGATAAAGATGTTAAACAGGACAGGCCCCAAAAGCGATCCCTGGGGAAAACATATACCTTCCCTACTTCTAATCTCATCCTTTACTTTCTGTTTGATTCCTGTATTACAGCAAGAGCTGAAGGGAAAAAAATAAAAATTCAGTTGTGCATTTGAAGCTAGCTTGTTGATCTAACATAACATATTACTTCTCCCTATCAACCTTGAATTGCTTGAGTGGCGATATTCAGCAGCATTTCAGGGTGGACAGAATCCTTCTTGCTTTGTTTCTTCACCACTTCCCTTTCTTATCTCCTCTAAACACAATAGCTGTAGTCTCTCTGCTTTGCTGTAGGCCTTTAGAATTCACAGAATGATTTAGTTTGAGAAAACGCTTCTGGATGTCATCTACTACAGCTCCCTAGTTCTCCATGCAGTACCAACTGGCAGCCTCACCCAGGCCCTCACACGCACAGTTTTGCCCAGTGAAGTTCTGAGTATCTTTTGTGATGGAGAGTCTACAGCTTCCCTGGGAAAAACAGTACAGTGTTTGACTGCACTCACTGTGAAAAAAAAAAAATATGTTCCTAAGACATAACTGGATTCTCCTGTGTCAGCTGGCTACCTCAAGTATAGCATCTTAAGACAGTACAGTTGGTATAGGATTTACTGGAGACAAGTATGTCCTGCAGATGATTAATGCCATCCCAGGTAAGCATCTCAGATGAGATAAATTGCTTTCTGTGGCTGCCCATCTTTCCACATTGACTCTGGAAAGAGATAAATTGTTGGTTCAGACTGGACACTTTGCTTTTAGATATCAGTTTAGGTCCAATACATCTGATCCACTAACTTAAATTTTAGCAACTAAGGTCATAGCATGATTTCATTATATCCTCTTATGCTAGGGGTTTAAGGGCATACTTTAGCAGAAGCTTGAATTGTCAAGCATGTAGAGGTGAGAGAACCAAAAGCCAGACTTTTCCTTTATAGTACAATAGTCTCAAGTTAACTATCTCAGATCTTATGAAGAAATTTAAATATACTACTTTTCAGCACTGATCTTTTAACTTGCATTATCATTGGAGCAAATAAGTTTATTTAATGCCTGTATATTTGTTACTTAAAGAAAAGAAAATATTGGTAATTTGTTTCAACATTCATCTTCCCTACTCTGTACCAAAACTCTTTTTTTTCCAAAGGGAAAGCCAGAAATGTCTACTGCAGTCTAATTGCTTGTTCTTTTTACCATGAAGTTTGTGGAGGTCTACCACCTTCCCTTTTAAAACATTACGTGAATATGTATTTGAGGTCTAATATACAATTGGATTAAGCTTTTTGTCTTCATAGATCAAATGTAATAATTAGCATTCTTTGTTTAAATTGTTGTTAAGATTGATTAGAAGGCCAAATCTGAATACATTTAAAACAGTTCCTTTAATTAACCATCTACCTAAGAAGAGCCAGTGGACAGTGACGGCAATAAAAACCTGATATGAATTCTAATTTAAGAGAAGCTCTGCAGTTAGAGCCACATGCTTCTGAGGAAGAAACCGTAATAAAGATGAAAGATATAGGAAAGGGGGAGAACTATTCAATGTCACTAGAAGGACATGTAGATTGTTGCAGTAAATAATTCCAGACAACCTTTTCAACAACCTAAAAATGTTTACTTCATCGAGTATTTTCATGTGCTTATCTAGAGATGGACCAACGATGTAGTCCCAGTACAGATTTAACAATAACAGCAGGATTTACCTCTAATCATATTTTTTTTTCATCTGGATGGAATCATGAAAAAAAATGCCTTTAGGCATTAAGCATAATTTTGCTCCAGCATAGGTGCGATAGATATTCACATGAGAACAGAAATTAGGCGATAGTATTGGGCAGTCATCGCTGACAAACCCTGATACCCTAACACTGATAAAACATTTTGTAGAGTTTGGATGGAAGGGGTCAGAGAGTTGTAACTCATATGCACATATGATAGAAGCATAAAAACTTTCATCTGTAAACTTTGTAGAATCTTCAGGCACATTACATTTTCCAAGCCTTCTGTGAATATTAGTCTTGTTTTCAAAACACGAACCAGAGCATGAAAACAGAGCCTCGAGGGCATGAATGCACTATCACTCCCTGTTACAGACATGGGAAGTAAATCAGAGCACTAAAAGGGAGAAATTACTTTCCCAAAGTCAGAAGAAGCTTGACTAGGCCCTGGGAATTGTCATTAGCTAATGGGGATGAGCAATCTGAAGAACGAGTCAAGATCCATTTTGCTGAAATTACTGAACACTGCCAACCTGCTTAGCTTGTCCATGCCAAATGGTGCAGAAGTATGCTGGACCTGCTCCTCATGAGGGACTCAACTGAAAATTAAATAAATGACCAATTGTCACAGTCCTAGTCAATAATCTGTTTAGAATTACAATTTAAGGGGTTACTGGATCACAACTGTGGTCTAAGCACATTTTTTCATGTTGCCATTTAACCGTTTGAAAAGAAGGTAACCTACTGTTATTTTAGCGGTATTTATATTACAAAATTTTTCATGGGAGATTTAAAAAGAAGCTCCAGCTAGCAATCATTTGAATGAGCAGGAGAGGAAGAGGAGCTGGTAGTGATTACAATGTAACAAAACAGAAGTCAAGGCCAACTTAAAGTTACTCAGAATTGACATCTCTTGTGTAAAATTAACGGTGGATAAATGAGAAGAAAGAAAATAAGGCCTAAGGATGCGTTTCAAAAGACGATAATTTCAACTTGAACCTTTGAGGTTCAAACTCATTATACTAACTTGAGATTTTCTTTTGTTCTTTGTGCTTCAGTATTATTGGCTTGAGGAAAAAATAAAGAAGCTACTTCAGGCTCAGAAAACATGAAGAGAAAAAAGAAAAACAATGCACGGCTAACCTTACAATCTAGGGCTTTGGGCTGGCTACAAACAGCATCCAAGTTAATTCCTAAACTTGCAATGAGTCCCCACAAGCTCCTGTTGCCATACAGAACTTTTCTAAGTTCAAAAACTACCTGAATGGTCCTATCTGTAAGACTGGCAACTTTTATCCAATAAAATTGCTGATCCCTTTAAGAAGCATCTCTATCACCCAGAATGTGCTTCCTCAGCAAAATTATGTTTAAGAAGTGGAGTTTTTCTCTCATTCTGTACTATTAACAGCCAGGAACAACTAACTGAAATCACAGTTATTTTTTTTTTTTAATAGTATTATGTGACAAAAGCCTATCAAGATGATAATTTCATAGCATAGCTTGGAAGCATGGAATAATGCACGCTTATAACCAACTGTAGCTGTCTAGAAAAAAAAATCTGCTGATTATATATAATCTTAAATTCTTGCATAGGTTGAAGACTTAAACATTGTTAATGATAGCTAAAGACCAAAGCAGATGATTGTTAATCCTCCTCTTATTTAAGAGAAATTATACATTAAATAATACATTATTGCACTATTAAGTGGCTTTTTGCTTTGCTGATTAATCTTGTGTCTTATTGAAAAGCTCAACAAATGCTTAAGATGTTTAATTACTGAACTTAAAGTCATTCTTTAGAACCTTTCTCCCGGTGTGTTCTGGTCCACAGAAATGCTGTTTTAAGAAACACAGATAAAATATTGCACTGTTTTCCTTTCCAACCAGTATGAAGCAGAGATATTAATCAAATCACAGAACTAAGTAAAGATGAGAAACCTAACACATTTTATATGTTGTGGATTCTGTACTTTTGAGTTCTGAGTTGGCTAGGTTCTGCCTTTTCTCATTAGACAACAAGAAAGTTAATTTTACCAAAATCAACACTTCCTTCTCTCACTTGTTTACATTCAGAGATAATACTTTCCTTGTATCAGTACAAATGCCACTAACCACAGAATTTTGCTTGTTTGTACTTTCACCTGAGCTGCTCCAGGGACACTAAATTTAGCGTCTCACAGAGAACTATTTACCCTCAGGGTCAGCATCAATTTATGTGCCAGATCTCTTGCCATATCACAGCAGCTTCTAAAAAAGAAATTCAAGGACTCTTGAAAAAGTTGCTGTGGTTTGTGAAGAAACAGCTAAAGGAAATAATTCTAAATGAAATACAACTTTTCCCAATCACCTGAATGTAGCAAATAAAATAAATTAAAAACTAATCTTCAGATCCATGGGTTTTGTGCAATTTGATGTCATTTGAAACAGACATTTTTCACATTCTAGAAACTCAGCCTGTTTGAAGAGATAGGAATTTTTTTTTATGACACAACAGAGGAGACATGCCTACACAGTATTTGCTGAGCTAGACTTTACCTTTATTTCTTGCTTTGCTTCATGAAAAAAAAAGGCACTTAAGACCAAAAATATATGCTGTCCTCTTTGTGCACAGAAATTTAAGAACAATTCCTATTCATCAGGGAACAGATGAGGACTGAGAACTGAGGAACAGGAGTGAACAGCTGTGGAGCTATGACACTTTATAGTATCTGAGGGTTTGTTCTTAAATGATTTTCTCTGATTTGAGAAGCACCCACTTTTTAATTTTGTGCTTGTTTTAGTTCAGCTTGAGCCAAATTTCAGTAAGTACCAAGGTAATTTCTCTCTTTTTTTTCAAATTTAGAATGAAAAACACAATTAGTTTTCAAGCAGATATAGCTCCCATAAAATAAAAATCAATAAGATAGATTTAGAGAGAACAAACTTCCTTCAAAAAGCTTCAGGAGATATTAATTTCATGGGAAAAGCATGAACTAAAAAGGAAACAAACCGTTCCTGCCAGGAACAAAGATGTAAGGTCTCCTTAGGTGGAAGCTGGATACTTCTAAGTTGCTTAGCAAGGTTTCCGCCATTACTTTTTTGTGTGTGCATGCGCATGTGTGTGTGTGTATGTGTGCATGTGTGTGAAGTAAATGCATCTTTCAAATACCTGTTCTGAGATATTTCTAAGTCTGTCTTCTTGAAAACCTTCTTCTCTTCCTCCCAGCTGTCTTCCAAGCCCAATGCTGTATATCCAGTATTTTCCAATCCTTTCACCGGCAGTCTCCGCACTGCCGCTCCTCTCCCAGACACCACTCTCTCATGTTACTTCCTAACGCCAACAATAGCTTTTACTGCTTCCCAAGACTGATAGTGCCATTTGGGAGGGCACTGCTATAATTAACTCTGGCATCACCCCTGTGATTTATCTTTGTCATCTGAGTGCTAGCAACACCAATAATGTAATGGACTGGATCCATTAGCAAATCAGTATATTTTGTAAATTGGTACATTTCAAACACAAAATATGAGTAAGGTGATGGACATTTCTTCATCCACTTCCAGATCCCACAAGCAGAGCACCTTAAAAATCATCCTTAGACTTCTACTGTTTATACCAAGTCATAGTTCATATACTCCCATCTCCTTCTGCTACTTAGGTTGCCCAAGGAAATTTTCCTACATATCTCCCTGCCTGGACATATTAGGCACCGTCTGGAGAAGGGAATGAGGAAGCTCAAATTATCTCATTAGTAGTTAAAAGAAACAAACTCTCCTGCTGATTCCATCCAGTTCAGCATGTTACCTCATGCAGGGCTATCACATGTCAAGACAATACATGTGGCTCAAGAACTTCCTAAAATATATCTCAGTGGATGCAATGTCTGGCAAGTGTTGCTATATGGGTTCTCTACTCTTTCTATTCTTCCTTAAGTTGTCAGAGAAGGGCTATAGGAACAGATATGCTTTGGCCTGGTCCTGGCTTTTGTTACCTTGTTATAAACTTGTTGCACCACTCTCAGGTACCATAGTTGCCCTACCTGTTCAAACTGAAGATGCATAGGTCCATGAGATCAGCTACTTGACTTCTCTGACAGTGGAGGGCTGATTAGCTCAAGAACTAAAAAAAACCTGATAATTAGCCTATACTATTTTCAATATCCCAGACTGATATTTCTGTAAAGTGGACATAGTTCACTGGATTTTTAACAAAGCATGGGCTTGATGGACTACAGATAAGCCTAGTGAAAACTGTGCAGGAGTAAAGGAAGTAAAGGCTGGATTTTTAGACCTTTTCTGACTTCTTGACAAATGTCCCAGGAATAACTTAAAGTAATACCACTCCTCTAAAATTTTATTTAAATATTCCCTTCACAGGGTTTGTTTTTTTTTTGTTTTTTGTTTAAGTGCAGGAACTCTTGCCATGGCTTCCATTCGTTAAGATCTCTCTCTCTCTGCTGTTCAAATATACTAGCAATTTCACAGTAGCAAACTACTGAAAGAAACTTCTGCTTTACACCACCTCTAAATGTAGTTAAGGATGTCTCTTTCCTATGTATCTATTTTTTATCTGCAATTTTCATTCAGTTATAGAAAATTTAGCCTTCTGTTGTGAGTCATTAAGACAGCTTTTACATTTCATTATAAACATGGTTGTTTTTGCTGTGTAAGCAAATGACACAATTTATTTAAATTTTTTTATTCTTTCTGATAGAAAATAATATGTAGGTGTAATATGCCATTTAAAACTTTATTCATGACATCACAAAACATTTAATTCTGGACAAAATATGTTTGACAGAAAACCATTGATTCATATTCTTTGATATAATAGGAATTTGATAGTCATCTATTGTATATAAACCAATGTATTTAAAAGAGAAACACTGATTTCCTGAGAGATAAGAGCTTTTGTACTATTTTTTTACAAATTATTTTGATTATTAATTTAATCTGTATGGATATTTATACAGTATTACTTTAAGCATTCAGTAGAGCCAAAGGAAAGATGTCAGGAAAAACAGTAGCTGCATGAGAATCTGGAGTTCTATAACCAATTCTACTGGACAAGTCCAACATACAACCTTTGGAAATTTTCTTCCTTTACCAAAAAAATGTTAGGATAAAATAAATTAGACAGGACATGAACATTACAGAACTATTCCATCAGAGAATGCATCATACAATGACTCCAGATAAATTAGTTCTTCAGCATGTGTCATTTACCAGCCCAAAACCTAAAAAGAGTGGTAAAGAAAGAGCCCCAGATCTTTTCATTATCATAAAGGATAAAAGTGAGTGTGTTATAGGACAAGTTCTTGAATAATAGCAGCACTGTTATTGCATGCAATAAACAATTAACGAGATAATTGTGCTTAGGAATGTATTTACTGCATATAAAATTACCTGTCATGCAAATTCATGCTTTTTTTTCTTTTCTTTATCTTAGAAATTCCTAAGAAGAATAAACTGCAGGTTGTATCGGGAGGGGGGAAGAAAAAAATAATAATAAAAAAATCAGTAAATAGTTATTCAGCTAGGTTAGCAACACAAACATGCCTAAGGCTAGGACAGATTCATACCTTATTTTACATCTTTCCAAATGCCTGTCTCATCAACAGAAAGAATACTAATTTTAGAATTTTATCACTCTTTTTCCTGCTCAGACTATAGTAATCAAATCATTGCTTTAAGTAATTCCTTTTCACTTTAATTGCAGCTTTTTAAAAACAGGTTAATAACCATCCATATTCAAAATGTATATTTTATGAGTTATACTTATTATGCAACCCATTAAAGTTTTATAGTCTTTGCAGAATAAAATAATCATTGATCTTTTTCATCTGAGTGCTATTAAGACAAAAGGTGTAAACATCAACTGATTAAAACATTATTTAAAATCCTTTATAAAATGCTTTATAAAATTTGGTTTTAAGTAATTCCACTCATCAAGACTTGACAAATCTGAAGAGCACTTCATTTAATTTCCTTTACGAGAATGTTTTGCATGCAATGCAAAAGCCTGAGGGACCCTCAGTCCTCAATAAAGGCTGTGCTATTCCCTTAGCATTGGATGCTATGACTTTCCAACAGCAAGTTATCTGTCAGCCCACTGTGCAGTGCCCTCTAGCAAATGTGTAAGGCATGATGAGATAACTCAGAAAGTCTATTATTTTGTTAATACTAATCATTCGTTAAACAAAAGAAACATGTGAGATATTTAGATGCTATTGATTGTTTTAACAATAAAAATAAACCACTTAAGTAAATTTAAAAATTTTTAAAAATACACAGAAAATAAATATTTCTGTGTGTCATTTTTAGGTACGTGGAACCCTTTGTCCAGAGATCATTTCCAGACAACAACACTGATCATGAAAATGCTTTTAAGTTTATACTCCACAACCTACTGTATGGACATTTAGCTAATAGTGTAGTCATGAGCTTATACAAACAGGGTGCTTCTGCCTCAGACCTCTTCAGTTAATTATGGAAATGAGAATTGGTGGAGACTAGTTAGAAGTCCACCCACTCTCACATGGTAAAAAGGAGCAGCACAAACATCTGTGCATCAGCCACAAGGTGCTGAGTGACTGGAGAGTAATTTACTGCCAGAAAACTCCTGAAGAAAGTGTGAGCTATCAAACAGATGGTGAAATACACATGCTATATGCTCAGCCTGCATGAAGTACAACATACTACCTACACCCACAAAGTAAATACAATCTGCAGGTGGCAACCGCCAAATAACCACCAGCATTGAGACATCCATAAGGACCTTGAACGATGACACAGAGCTGAATGCCAACAGAGATGGTAGCTGGAGAAGGCCAAACACAGGTGATGCTATTATGCACATACTGGAAATAAGTCTTTTAGATAAATCAAAACAGAATTACCCAAGGCATACATCACACTCCAAACACTGGACAGCAACCAGGAAACAGGTATGGTTGGATAGTTTACATCCACATTACTGTTACAGAGATGAATTCAAGGTTGGGTATAATAACATTAAGCAAGGTGAAATGACACAAACTTAGGCTATTTTAAGACAATCTTAGCATTTGCTTTCCCAGGAGAATGTGCATCCTAGAAACCTGAATTTTTACTGAAAGCAATCAGAGAAAATTGGAGCACCCTTGATAAAAATTTAATTTAAATAAAAATCAAACTTTTAAATTTTTTTGTTTTGGTATCTATCAATTTGCACCCACTAGCAAACTCCTCTAAGCTCTCAAGACTGCTGTATTCTATGTGGCAAGAAGTGACAGCTGCTCATCATAAGCACAGGAGACTGCTAATTCCTTAATTGGAACACAACCCTTAAACTGTTCAAATAAGTTGTGAGGAATCAGAGAATGGATTGGGTTGGAAGGGACCTTTAAATATCATCAAGTCCAACCCTCCTGCCATGGGCAGGAACATCTTTCACCAGATCAGGTTGCTCAAAGCCCCACCCAACCTGACCCTGGGTGCTTTTAATGATGGGGAATCCACAACTTCACTGGACAACCTGTTCCAGTGTCTCACCACTCCCACAGTAAAATCTTTCTTTCTTCCAATCTAAACATACCCTCTTTCAATTTAAAAACATTGCTGTGTCACTACAGGCTCTGAGAAAAAAATCTCCATTTTTCTCATAAGTCCTCTTTAAGTATTGAGTGGTCACAATAAGGTCCTCCCAGAGTCTTCTCTTCATCAGGCTAAACAACCCTAACTCTCTTAGCATTTCTTCATAGGAGAGGTGCTCCAGCCTTCTGATCACTTTTGTGGCCCTCCTTTGGACCTGCTCTAACAGATCCATGTCTTTTTTTTTAATTGGAGACCGCAGAACTGGATGCTGTACTCCAGGCGGGGTCTCGTGAGAGCAGAGTAGAGGGGGAGAATGACTTCCCTCGACCTGCTGGCCATGCTACTTTTTATGCAGCCCAGGAAATCGTTGGCCTTGTGGCCTGCGAGTGCATATCGCTGGGTCATGTCCAAATTTTCATCCACCAGTACCCCCCAGTTCTTCTCTGCAGGGGTGCTCTCAATCCATTCATTACCTAGTCTGTATTGGTACTGGAGATTGCCCCTACCCAGGTGCAGGACTTTGCACTTGGCCTTGTTGAATTTAATGAGGATTACATGGGCACAGTGAAAGCAATTCCAAAAACTGCAATGGGCAATTTCATATTTCAGTTTCACAATTTCAGATCATATGGGCCTAATGCAAGCAATTCCAAGAACAAGGTCAGGAGTGCTGCTAAAATGCAAGGTAAATGCTAAGAGAAAGACAAGGGAACTTTTGTTGATGCCTGGGTTGAAACTTGCAGGATTCCCAGCTACTAGTTGCAAGCAGAGGGCAAAAATTTTAAGAGCAGGCTGTGAAGGGATTAAGGCTAGATTTAGTAGGATACTCTTTAACAATGCGTCAAATCCAAAAAAAAAAAAATAGCAATCATTCTGGAGACAACTGCTAGGGAGCTGAGACACTACTCCCCAGCTGCTGTGCAGTGCAAAGGAAAAGACAGCCATGCAATCACAGGCAACCATGGGAAGGTTACCTCAGGGTTGCAGGAACATTCATTTATGCAAAATTAGAATATAAACTCTGTTCCCTTTGTGTGACATAAAGCATAGACCACAGACCATATGTAAGGGGAGGCAGTTGGTATTTCTGGAGATGTGTATCTACCCTAAACTGACTCAAAACAGAAAAAGATGAAGAACTTGATTTCACTATGTCATCTGAGCTGTGAACATTTCCTCTGCATCACAGAATCAGAGCTTTACTGTTATTTCAAACAAAGCCTGGGGTGTAGATTAAGGATTTTAATGTACAGCAAATAAATCAAGCCAATTCAAATAATTGAATATTTCATACTTATGTTGATTCATTCCTGTTTTGCAAGCACCAAATAAAAACATCTGAATTGCCAGGATTTTCTTGTGTTTGCTCATTCTCTAATCCCTCTTCTTCCCCTGCAGACTTCTTAATTAAATGTCCTAGCCAGTGATGGAAATGTTATTATGATAAAGAATTCCTGAATCCAACCATTATTTTTTCAGTCTTCCCCATTTTGAAAAATATTCATCTAAACCGCAATAGAGATATAGACCATAAAGAAGAGTATAGCTATCTTACAGCTCAATTGCAGTGCTATGGAAAGGAAAAGAGCAAGTCAAACCCCCTGTTTCTGGACACCTGTAAGTCAGCAGCCATGCAAGGAATATTCCCAGAAGCAATAACCCCCTGTTTGTCTGACCAATTAACGATTTGGTATAGTACAGTTCTCCACCTGGTAAAGGTCCTTCTCATGGAAATAACATTAAAAATATGCACAGACTACACTATCACTGCCAAGTTCTTATATATAGGCAGTATTCCATTTTGATTCACATGAAACTGAAGTCATTGTGTTGTCCCCTGACTATCCTCTTCTGGAAACAAAGCATTCTGACAGCATGTCGTCACTACTGAACTTTAAAGGATTTTATATGCTGAAGAAAAACACTCTCGTTATGCTCTTCTACTCAATTAATTCATAAAACATAAGACAAAATGATTATGTACAGACATACAAAAAACTGGGTTTATTTTGTAAATTTCAGACTGCTAATGTTTAGAAAAACTAACATGCATTTCAGATTCTTCCTCCACTCTTCACTATCAAAAGCTACATCTTATTCATAAACATCCAGAAAATTGGCACATCATTTCTGTGGTGCATATCTGTCTTCTAGATAAAAAACTATCCAGAACAAGAGCCTAAGAAAAAGATTTTTAAAACATCCTCTGGCAGTTTTTTGACAGGTTTTCTCCACATTTCCCAGCATAACCCTTCCCAGAAATACTCATCAGCAAGCAGGTTTTCTACATTGTCCGTTTCTATCAGTTGTCTGGCCATGATAGGACAAGACTGGATTTCCCAAGCAACCATAAAGTTACACTGTGTATGAGCTAACTCCATGGTTATAGCAAGCCAAGCAGAGCCCAAGAGCAAGACCAGAGTGGGGCAAAAAGCAGCTCCCAGTCAAACAAGACAGTCATAGCCACCTGCTGCCAATATCTACAAACACAGGGTTCACCTGTTTGCGCTGCGCTAGCAGCTGCTAGGGTGTTGCACAGACTGGTTTTCAGGAAGCAAGGAGAACCCTAACCCAAACTGCCACTGGAGCACTACCTTAGGAGCCCTCATCTGTAGGCAACAGCCTCTGTTACCTCCTCCTCCTTTCTCATATGGCAAATCCCTAGCAGGGGAAGGTGAAACATGACACAGTAAACATTGCACTGGGAGCTATTGGCATCAAACAAACAGGAAAAATCACGGACTAAACATGGGTTACTACAGATGGATCATAAGAAAGAGATATCTGCAGAATAACAGTTCATTTTCCATCCATATTTAGTATAGTTCTGACATTGCCACTGCTCTTCCAAGTCATGAGTTTTTAGCTAAAACTGTAATCGTGTTTCTTTCCAGAAGATGCTTCTTTGTGAAACTTTCCACTGGAAACATCAGGAGATAAGGCTTTAGTCCGAATGTTAGGATGGAGCTTTTCAAGCAATATCCCTATTTCCACTTACAAGCATTTATTCTACATTGTGGACATCTTCCACTACAGATAATGCTCATAATGCAGTCTACAAAGTGTGATGTAATCTTTTTCAGAATTTTTTCAGGAAAACAATTAGCATATCCTTCAAAGAATAAACAAACAAGGAGTGCAATGCACTGTCTGATTTTCCATCTAGTAACAGCAAATGTCCAGGGTTTGTAAGCTTTAAATTCTGTCTCTCAAGAGACTGAAATACATAATTCTGAGAGTTTCAGAAATAAGAAAAACCTGGTTTCTGATGAAATTGTGCTTTGATGATCGGCATTGGCAACTATGAGGTATAAAAAAGATTTAACTAAGGACTTTTCTGTGGGAAGGCAACTTAGGGCTGACACTGACGTCTAGCAAAATGAAACATTTCCTCTTGTTCCAAGGACTCATATCAATATTTTCTTGCAAATTAATTAACTTCTAAGCTTTGATGCTCTGTGAAATTTCTTTGCAACCAACCATTGGCTCATGAACAGAAACACCACATATGCACTTTCACATGCGCTCACAGAAAAGTGCATATTCAATATAACTGCTAAAGCTTTGTGTCTCTAAGAACTAGTTCTTAGAAGCACACAGACTTAAAGCTTCTCACTCTGCAGATGAAAACACAGCAGTATACCAAATATTTGCTAAATGATCTCAAACATTTTTTGGAATAGACAATTTAATTATTTTTCTATTCCACTGACAATCTTCAAAGCATGTCTTAAAAAGCCACATACCCATTGTTTATAGTCATAGTTTCTACATTTATAAAATTTGCCATTTAAATCCCATACATTTGACTCATCTTTCTATATCAGATAAACTCGCAACGAACCTGTGATATTTCAGGGCCTGCACCAGTGGGCTGTTTTCAGTTTAAACAGCTGTGTTGCTAAATTTATTTTTTTTTTACATACAACTTGAGGGTACCCATTTGCTTCACAATTAAGAGCATAGCACCTACAAATGTTCAGCTAACCAGATTGCTAATTGGTATGTTTGCTTTATGCTTTCTTGTATAAATAGAAAATGTTCCTCCTGAAACTGAATGGTTCAAAAGTTCACACGGTATCTTCCTTGCATTTCTCTGGTTACTCCCATTTTACTTTTCCATCTCCTCAGTGTCCCGAGATATCACTGATAAAGGTTTACACATCCCATGTTATCCCTTTAATTCTCTGCTCTGATTAAAGCTTTTGCCTTTGTAGAAATTAGAGCTGAATGTTTTCCTCAGAGGTGGCCAGCAAAAACTGAGCAAGCTTTAGCCCCAAATAATCAGTAACAAAAAAAGTAATCTTATGTTAGTAATAAACTGAAATAGAGTTAAAAACGTAAAATATAACCCCTTACTATGATTATTTGTGATACTTAAGATCAGTATTTGTTTTTGATAGTTCTTGTGTATGTGTCTGAGATCCTCCATTGGTAAACTACTTTTGCTTCCACCTCTCCTAATATTTCTACCCAGTTCATTTGAATCCTCAAATTCCCTTAAGATTGTCTTTAGAAGCATAACTGCTTGATAAATGGGAGCATTCCTCTGTAAACGTACAATACAATTTTAGCACTTCTGTCATTTGATTTCAGAGGGGAATTTAATATATCAGATGTGAACAGCTTATGACCTGTCCCATAATGTGGGAATTCATGTAATCAAATGCAGAGGCATCTGAGCCAGTCCCTCATTATAGTCAGAAGAGATGAATGGGAGCTTTCAGGGTTCACTTCACCTCATGCCAAAGTGGACATATAGGGTGCTTTCATTGCAACCTACCTTTGTGTATTTTTCTCCACTTAAAAAATGGGAGAGATTGCTCATTTTTCTCCATTATCTTTTGTGAAGAAACTTAGGCTCAGATGCCTATGCCTATCACAACCAAAGTCTCAAGTTGAGTTAGGATTGCCATAACCAGAAACCACTTCTTTTCTCTGAAACATGACTGAATTTTTACTGGAGTTTCTCCTTGATCATTCTCTTGTCAAGTGAAGGCTGTTGAAAAGTGGCCAAAACTCTGGACTTCCTTCTAGCCTCTTGGAAAGTAGGCTGGACATGCTGTCAAACTCATTAGTTTCTATGGAATTGTGTGTGGGTAAAGAGATCTTTAGAAATCTATTTCCTAAGATGTATTATATGACCCTGACATCTCAATCAAGAGTAAAGCTAATTAATCGACAACACAAAAGAGAATGTCCAATTCAGGTATTTGGAGTTCTGGGTCTTTTAGCGACCACTTGCTTGGCCTTGGTTTAGCCACAGAACATAAATGCTTCTCTGATGAAACTGCGTAGGATTGTCAATTAAGTCAATTAATATAAAGCTATATGATGAGCTACACTTGTTCATAAGCATGCGTATTTACGAAGGTCAGTTTTTGGTTAAACACTTGTTTTCTGTCTCACACTCACATGCTTAAAGCCCTTGTCAGACATCCTGTTTAAAGTCTAATGTGACTTGTGGATCACCTTCTCCTTAGGCTGATAATGCCCAGCAGTAGCTGATGTGTCCCCAAAAGATTCGTCAGCTTGGAAAGAATTTCTGGAAATATGCAGAAGTTCTCAGCTATCCTAAGTGTTTGGAAGACGTCATTAACCAGCTCTGGCATATGAGCTAAACATAGCAGCATTCAATAATGTTCTGTTGAGAATGAAAATGGGAACACTGAGGATGATGCTGCATGTCAGCACACATGATGAGAAGGCAAAGGTCACGTTGCATGGCAAAGATGATAAGCAGCAAGGCAAGTGACAGCAGCTCTGGCGACAGCATCCTCACACTCAGGACTGACATACTCAACAAAGGTGGACTTAGCAGACAGCCACCCATGACAGGAAGCTTTACTTTGCACAGGAATGAACTTCAGAGTGCTGCTAAAAAGGGCTGCTAGTCTCACTCTTGAAACCTAGGCTCAGTTTACTGAAAAATTGAAGACAAGCACCTACAGTGCTTATAGCAAATGATATACTACTAAGATGATGTTCAGGAATAACAAAGTTTTGATAGGAGTCTACTTTTGCTCTCACGGAATGATAGAATCATAGAACGGGCTAACAGATCTTAAAGACCATCTAGTTCCAACCCCCCTGCCATGGGCAGGGACACCTCCCACTAGACCAAGTTCCTCAGAGCCTCATCCATCCTGGTCTTGAACACCTCCAGGGATGGGGCAGCCACAGCTTCTCTGGGCAACTTTCTTACTTCTAAATTAATATGAGCGCAACTTCTCCCCTCTCTCCCAAGATAATTATAGTATGAAATGTGTTAGGAAGAAAAAAGAAACTGCAAATTTATGGAAGAACACAGAATTAACAATTATTTATTAAAATTTATCATTGAAGTCACATTTTAATTATGCAGAATTAAGCAATTTGCCAAACAATCTGAAGACTCTGAACTATGGAAAATTCTGAAAAAATAGAAATTCTAACAGACAATTTCTAAAAATTCAGCTGGCCTATTGCATTAAATACAAACAGTAATCACAAAGTAAAACTGGTAAGAAAAAAAACCTAATGCATACTAAACAAGTCAAATCGTTTATCCATTTCATTATGAGTTATCAGCAACTTGGTTAAACCAGCACTTTCTAAAATTTTGCTGCATACCTAGATACATTTTAAAATTTGAAAATGTTTCTTTGTAATAAAAATTTCCACGTAATAGTAATGCTTTGACATATTGTTTCTGATCATTTTAAGACTTACAGCTTATAGCTTCTCTGATCTGTATTAATTTTGTGAATTGCTTGAACTTAAGACTGCATAAATACAAATTTTTGATAATTACTTCATTTTAATTACTTTAAAGCAAAATGAACATCCATAAAAAAGTAAATAAATGAACATTTAATTATGGAAATTTGCTATTGATTACTACTAATTGCTTCTAGAATGGGCATGTTCTTTCACTGCTCTTAATTACTGCAATTAAGATTTTTGCATGCTAATTAGAATTGTTTTGGCATGTCAATTTCCACCCATCTCTGTGTCTCTCAAAGTAGGTAAGCACACACATTCTTAACTTTTTATCTATAGTATATGTAAATATGGAAAAAAATTCCCAGAGTATGTTCAAAATAAAAAGGGTCATAATTCTATAAAGTCAGCATTAACTTAAACCAAATTTAGTCTTTTTTTTTTTCCTATAGAGCATTAAATATTTCAGCCAGAAACAGGAACATTGAAACATTAATGACATATGTCAGTAAAATAATGAAAATATCTAATCAGGAATAAAATTTCTATAGTCACAGAGAGTATAACTAAGTAAAAAAATAATTAAAGAGAAATTTAACCTTGTTTTAACCTAAGGCGTGACAAATAAAATACCCTAACTTGAAAAAATACACTGGATTCTTTACTAATGAATACCTCACATACCAGCTAATGTTGTTCTCGTTTTTACTTTAATTGGCCTGACATTTTTATCTTTTACAGCCTCTCCAATCTGTAAATTTTAAGTATTTCTCAGGAAGCCTGTTGGAGACAGGATGTAGAATGCCATCACTCCAAGAGTTTCACTTTCTGTGAGTTGCAGCAAACTGTAGGTTAGTGAAACTCCGCACATCTTACATTAGAGTGAGAAACTCTCAGGCCCTGGGACTGAATATGGCCTGCAACTTTATTGCATGTCACTTGGGATCACATAATTTTTCCTTCTACATTACTTCTGGCTAACTCTCAGCTAGGCTTTAATTTATGGCTTACCAGTATGACTGAAAGAGCTATTTTGCCCTCAGTAAGGGAGAGGATATTACAGGTTTAATTGAGTAAATAAAGTTCTACTTTGTGCCCTCTTGAGTCTTCCATGGAAACTGTGGCTCTCTGAAGTGGACAGTAACTGTTAGGAGTATACTTACTGCATTGAAGTTGGGGAAGAGATTGACTGCTGCGGCAGTGTCCAGAGGAAATGGAAGAAACGGTTTAATATCCAGCGACGGCTGCAGAGGTGGAGCAGGAGGACGCACTAGGGCTGGAAGAGCAGGGCTCTGGCATGTACCACCTACATGCAGAAAGAGACAGAAGGCATTCAGCAAGTACTATGATTAGGAAAGAAAACAAAACAAAACAAAACCAAAACCAACTAGCACAAACAAGCAATAATAAAAAGTCACTATTGAATTAAACAAATACATTTTTATTTGTCCACAAACTACTGCATTATTGAAAAAGGACACAGCTGACTCAGTGCCTGTTGTTTATAATTCTATGCCAGTAATTGCTTCAGGTATCAATTTTTCATTATTTAAAATTAAATAATAAACCATTTATCTCCCTGGATTATCTGGAACAATAGTTCAGCACGTCTGACTTCCCTTTAGAACTTCAGCTAGTTTCATTCTGCTGTTACTTCAGTGTTTCATCCCAGCCCTATTACTCAACCCTCCTAAGGCAAACTGCTTCAGAAAAACAACTAGCTGTTCTGCTCAGCAAAAGCCATGTCACTTGCAGACTTTTGATTTTTTAATTAAATGCTCACTCATGGAGCTTACCACTTCAGTGTCAACCTAAACCTCACAAACACGACATACCTTGCTGGCCCAACCTCTGATCAGTACAAATCTAAATTAAGAACAACTTCAGCAGCCGTCAAAATTCAGTTTTTGGAAAGGTACCAAAGAACACTTTCTACTCTTTCAAAGGGGGGAGCTGATTCAGACTCTGCAGCAGAAAGCTCCTCCCAAACAATGCCACCAATCACCAGCTCCATGGGAACATAATGCAAATGAAGAAATCCCCTTGCATACCAATAAGTTGTTACCTGTTTTCAGCGGACCCCATTTTACTTATTTGTTTGCCCCTTGCCACAGCCAGCTAAAAGCTGAAAGGATCCAAGCCCATTGCCTGCTTTCAATGTCTCCCATGTTTTGGTTGCACTCCAAAACATCAATTCACTGTTAATTAAAGACTATTTGGATCCTAGGAAACTGTTAAAATATGCCAGCATTCTTCTAATCTGAGAGGCAGGCAGGCAACAGACTGTAAAAAACTGCTGGTAAGAGTCCAAGAAACACTAAAAAAAACCCCCAACCCATACGGGGGAGCCTTACCCCACTCATTGAATGAATGCACAGGCAGACAGACCAAAAGAGAGAGATATCTGAAATCTGTTCCTTTTTTTTCATCTCATACATACAGACACTTCATTAGACAAGCTGCATACATTCTTTAAGAGCCCAAATATAGTCAGAATGATATACGGAATCTCTCCATATTTGGCCCGCAAATCTGCTAACAAGGTCTGCAATTTAATGTTTCTAATTGAGAGCTAACAGCACAGGATTTAATTAACCAGTTGTAGCAGATCATCCACAGTTCTGCTTCTAGGTATGAAAATTTGGCTCCGGCTGATTTTAAAGACAGTATTTTTTGCCATCTTTCAGCTCCTCTTTGAAGCATTTCACTAAGAATCTTTGAAAGGAAAACATTAGCCAGTAGTAAATCCAAAAGTATTGGATTAGGGTTCATTCCAGTCTCATGCAAATTTTTTCCCTAGAGTAACTGCCATTTTTGGAGTAATTTCTACATTTACCTCAATGTAAGTGTGTACCAAATCACTCTTCAAATGCAGCAGCTAAGGATATAGGCAACAGAAAAGCAGAGGGCAAGCAGCTCCACTTTCCATAGCTCACAGCAAAGAACAATCAAGTATTTCTTGACTGTCATTGGTTTGACAGCTGCAATGTTCCTAACAGGTCAGAATGATGATAAGGTTGTGTCAAACAGCACAATTTTACTTCCTCTGAATAGGAAAGGCCCATAAAGATATATTTTTAGATGCTGGATATATGTATTTTCTCTCATGTGGCGCTTTTATAGATCATGAAGGGAAGAAGTCACTCCTTACTAAGAAGGAGTACACCTTACTCCTTACTAAGAAGTCCCCAGGTTGCACCTGAGATTGTACAGAATCACAAAGAAATGCCAAAGTGAGCATTTGCCTGACAATAGCAAAGAATTGAAGCTGATTAAGAATCCTCTATCTCACAGATGCAAATGCAAACTGGATTGAGAAATATCACCTATGCTTGAGGAGACTCGGCTCTTTGAGTGTATTATCTCAGTGCTATGGAGGAAAGTCCCGCACGTTCAGATTGCCTAGAGCAACAGCATTGCTATCCCATGCTCTTCTATGATACTATGCTATGAAGTATCGTAGTTCTTTCTGTGATTCTTCCCTCTGGCATGACTAGGCAATCACCCACCCGCTGCTGCCAGCCAGTGCTGCACAAAGTCATCTGGGGACAAGAACACGTTTTAAAAGGAAAAATTCAGCCAGCTTTGCAGGACTTTGGCTGGGACTCAGAGCCTCTGGAACAGACTTTAAAATCTACCACAGTCCTGGCTACAGTGGCACAGAAAACAAGTACGTTCAAGAGCACAGCTGCTTTCTGGTTTTGCAATAGTGTCAGACACGTCCCTTAATGATGGAGCATGTGATAAGTATAATGAAATTTGAGCTTTCACTTGGAAGAAATTCTCTAATTTTTATGACTGCAAAAATTAGCTTCTCTTTCCATTTAACATGTGCAGAGTTGTACTCTAGAATCAGCAACAGAAAACCTGAAGCAACAGCAACCATTTTTATGACTCAGCTTAACTGAAAACCTTTGGATGACATTTGGGAATGTCAGTGTTAATACATCAGCAGAGGGATGGAGAGGGCTAGAAGCACAGTGCGAGGAGTTCTTGAGGAGTCTGTGTAGACAAATTCTTATTATAAAGAAAGCAACAAGAGCAGAAATGATGACAGAAGGAAAACATGAAAACCGAGAAAGCCAAACGGAAGGGAAAGAAAGAGTACACTGAAATTCATAAAGCAGAACATATTTTGTAAATCAGTGGTGCTATGTGTGACAACACCACACTTAGAAAATGACTACAATATATTGCTGTAGTACACCTACTACATAGGTGCTTTTTAGTTATCCAGTGTTACTGAACACTGGATCAAGGTGAGGAACCATAAAGACTGCCTATGACTGTTTTGGTGTTCTGTACAATGAACTTGTACAGAAAGACCTCCAGAGGTTTCCCTGGGCAGATGCAACACTGTTGATCAACACACAATGAAGGCTCAATGTCAGTCTTTCTACAGACTTCCTACCAGCCCGGTTTGGAGAACCACTTTGATCTATAAAGCTAAGTAACATCCCACAGCACTGACAGTTTTTGTCCACAGTTTGTGCTCGATGCTCTATATTTTACCTGAAGATCACATAGACATCCTTGGCAAAAACTAGGTGCATGCACAGCCTGACCTAAGAGACATAACAGTCCATCTAAAATGTAGAGCAGGACAGGTCTAAAGTTATATTTTATGAGTGGTGTGCTACAATTTCTTAAAATAGGACGATACGAACTTATTTATTAATTCCAGTATTACAAGTTGGTGATGTTACAGTCCAATGTCTTTTTAAAGAGGAGAAGTCTTTCCAGCTGATTCAGATTCTAAACAGGAGATGAATGTTCGAGACATTTGGGAAATTCATGTCAATGTTTTTACTTTAATTTTCTTTGTAGAAAGCAGAGGAATAATAGAGCTTAGAATCTTAGTTAGTTCAGCATTTCAAACAAGATTGAAGTAATCATTTGTTTCTTGAATTTTCAGGCAATTTAAAACACAGGCAAGATAACCTCTTGGCCTGAGGCACCAACAATACATCCAAGGTAAGTGCAAGAGAACAAGTTTGAAGAAAAGCTCACCACAAACCTTTTATCCTCCCTGTATCTCATTGAGACAGTTTTTGAGAAGTCTCACAGTCTCAATCAAGCTGTGCATTTTTACACACGGATGCAGTTTTGTGTCTCCATTTGGGACGAGATGTTTTGCCTGACCACTACGTAATCTGCTTTGCAGTACTCTGAGGTGCAGCCCAGCAGCCAAGACATCACTATACTCTGAGCACAGGCAGCCTACAAGGTGCAGAGCTGGGTGTGCAGCATGAGGGTCGTGCTCTTTGGGGCACAGCCTACACACATGGTTCTCCTTAAGAAACCACTGGTGTTATGAACTTCACCACTATAACATCTTTCTTGCCTGTACCCGGAACCAAGGGAAAACAACAGAAACATCCAGCTGAAGAGATGATTCCTGTAGGTTCAGTCTCAAACTGTCTGTTCTGTAAGGAATTGTCACATTTTATTTGAGTTGAAATGTGAATAAATACTGCTTTTTCTCCTCCAGTTTTTACTTTAGAGACCATGTTTCACTCCAGAATTGAAAACAGATTTTAAAATGAGAAGTCATTCCGAAAAGAAGTAACAGATTTCTTTCAAAATGATGAAATTTTGACCTCATCTTAAAGACATTTTTTCACATCATTACAAAAAATTAGCACATTCTGGGGGAATTTTTTTCTTTCAATGAAAAAGCCGTTTCTGAAAAGAAAGTTTTCCATTCCAATTTTTGTGCCCAGTTCTCCTAAAATATCCCTCAGATCAATGCTAGGAAAAGAGTATAAACAGCTATAAATACTGCCCCTAAAACATCGATTAAGAGAAGCACAAAGACTGAATATGCATGAAGGAAACAAAATAAAATAGTCTTAGACTATACAGACATGTTAGAGTGGGGTTTTTTCATATACAGAATTATAAATAACAAGTTTCTTAAGATTTCTGGAAGAGATCAAGATCCTTGTCCCTCAGGTCCACTAACATGCAGCTCAACAATTTGGCACCATATTTTATGACTTGGCGATAAAGAAAGATACACTACATCTTCCCCTGCATCACCTTTCCTCATGCACACTCACATTTCCAGTACTTTAAACTCAACTGCAGGTTTAGTTTCCAGAAAACGAATCACTAGATCCATTACCAAAGAGCCTCTCCTAAGGAAATATCCAGCCCAAATTTTGCAGACACAAACAATATAGATAATTTTTTGCAATGCAGTTGGAACTTAGAGGTATGTAAACTGGGCAGAAACTCTAAACTAATACCCCATTAATCTAATTTTTTTACAGTTCTGCCATCACTAACTATTACCACCATAAACATCAAGTAAAAAAACAAATCTCTGCAGAATTCTCTTTTCATTTCTTCATTCCTTTGCAATTCTTCCCTTCTGGCCACGTGCACAGCCATTTTCAATACATCAGAGACAACCTAAACTAATGTTCAATTTCCCTTCCATTCTGGAGTCCAAGTTTATTTTCAGTACCACAAGTTGGTTTCTCCAAGATACGGAAGTTCCCAAGTTTTCCACCCCATCTCATGCCTCTCCCAATATTTCCGTGATAGCTTATTTGAGGTCAAAACAACACATGTATTGTGCCTTGGCAAAAGGTCAGAGAAACTTTCAGTTGGTAACTTCAAAGGTATTGTTAATATTTTTTTATACAGGATCCTAATATCTCACAGTTCACACTCAGTAAGCATTACTAGAGAGCCTAAGCCAAAAGAGGATTTTTTTTTTCCTAGAAAATTTTCAAGAAAATTAGCTTGGGCTATTTTAAAGTATAAAAGTGAAGGGATATGTGGGGAGCACATGTTCTATCTTATAAATGCTAAGAAACTTACATTTGGATAACTCTATCGGCTAGAATTTTAATTTGTTATGAATTTAGTATGCCAGTGGGCCAAAGAAAAGGTATACTTGAAAGAATTTTCTTTCCAAAGGCAATAAAGACATAGGCAACTAAGAGCAGTAGAGTAGCTGTGATGTAAAATGAACCTTCTTAATTTAAAATATTAAATATCACAAATAGGTCTTCAGGCGATCTGATAAAATGGGAAATTTCAAGGCATTCAAAGACAAAATCATAACCTTTTCTGGTTACAACATGAATTGCTGATCTGGTTTTTAGGAATTAGCTTAATGTAATCTTTCATGACCTATAGTCACCTAATCATCAAACTACTTATTAGTAGCTAACATATTACTCAAGTGACTAAAATATGAACTCAGTATCCAGAAAGTTCACACATTCAACCTGTGCGTTTTCTGTGCACAAATGGACACACTTTTAAATTTTAAACATTTAATTATAATAGGCTACATTTAACCCTATATCATTCCATAAGGACTGAAAGGAGGTTATGGGTGAACACATAATGTGATGCCTGTTGAGAATTTATTGCTCAGAAAATCAATTTTCTGACTGTTTATAGTGTTAGAACTCAGTTCCTCATAAGGGTTTTTTTGTTGTTTTTGTGTGAGTCTGTGGTTTGTTTCTCGCTCTTTTAAAGAAGGAAAAATGAAGATCTTAAAACAAAGTGCTTTTGACTCCCTGCATTGTTCACAGACTTTTTTGGAGACTGCTCTCATTATACAATAATCTCAAAAATATTTTCAAAACTAGGATATCCACACTTAAACACAATGTTGTTTCACATAATACCTCTTAAGTTTCAGAAAAGAAAGGAAAAAACCCAACTGTATTAAATACTTGACACCCACTAGAAAAGAACAACTCTTAAAATGGGGCTCCAACCACACCAGCCTTGATCCTGTTGACTCTCCTGAGACAACCTGAGAATGAAGTACACCGTGTGGCAATACAAGCTTTCCTTTCACAGATTTTACTGTCAGTAATATTAACAGTGGCTAGTCACTCTGAAGAGGATGAATGCAACATTGTCTCAGCTGGGGATATCTGTGAGTAATTGATTTTTCAGTTCACTGCCCAAACCAAAAAATAAAAACAATTAGGGGAAAAAAACCAAAATCATTGTGTCAGCTGAAACATTTCTTTCACCCAAAGTGAAATTCTATAGTTTGTACTTGGATACCTGACCATTTTTATTATTTAAATATTTACAAATTTCAAACATCCAAACCCAAAAAAGTCAAAACTACTCATTACAAAAATATTTTCTAATCTCTTTCCCTCCCCCCCCCC
>VZTO01018088.1:45799-77794 GCA_013400615.1 Syrrhaptes paradoxus | reverse complement strand
TCCCTCTCCTTTCCCTTCCCCCCCCCCACTTTTTTTAAAATAAAAAGTAAAACTCTTCCAGTTTGTCACAATCAGTAATATTTATTCATTGGGTGCATTTTTCAGCACGTACTATTCACCTGGAAAGTTTGAGTCAGCTCTAGTCACTTGCTGCTATTCAAAGTATTATTTTGTCTAGAGACAATATTTATTCTGCAATTCCTGCAAAGTGAGCTAGTTTAGAAACAGAATACTTTTTATTATTGTTATTAGTTTTAGAAGCCTGTGGCTATGCATCATACTAGTTTTTTAGTCTTTTCTTGCACAGTTGCTAGCATTTTGAAAAACATAAAATCACATATTGTGATAGAAGAATTTTGATTGAAAAATGTACCCCTCTGTACACTGAAAGGAGTGGATTTATCTTTTCATTGTGTAGAATCCTGTGGAACTATTATTATAATGCTGCAACTAGGAACATGCAGAGACAAATTCGCATGAATACTCTGCCATCTGTTATCTCTTTTCATTATTGTCCTTACTTTTAGTAAATAAGCTCAGGTTCCCACTCCCCACTTGCCACCTTCTTCCCTCCTGTTCCTCTGCCGTTATCCATCTGCATTAACAGACAGCTGGGCCCAGGTTACAGACAATAAAGTCCGGTCTGTCTTAGCACTGTGTAGAACTTACCCACCTCAGGCCACAAAAACACTAATGTCAGAGCCTCCATGAACCCCACAAAGTATCACTCCATATCTGGAATATGCTATGACCCACAGGAAAAACCTTACCAATTAAACTATTTTAAAAATATTTAGAAATGTAAATATTTATATTTTTTAAGTATTAAATATTTTTTTAAAAATAAATTAAATCTACTGAAAACCCACGATATGAACTTCAGCACTTAACACTGTCTAGCAATGAATTCGACTAACTCACTACGGGCAACATCTTCTATGGATTATAAATTGCACAAGGGCAGCAACTAAGTTTTCTATTTTAGAAACATGACCTACTTAATTGAGCTCTTCAGAATCCTTTGAGGTTTTATTCCAGTTGGACAGCTAAATTTGGATTACTTTTTTTTCCCCTGTTGGATCTGTTGGATCACTGAAAATTAAATGATCCAAAATTAACGTTCCACTTTCTGTAAAGATCTGGCCATTTCTAGCAGAAGGAAAACAACAAGAAATCATCCAACTTGGCCACCTTGCTTATGAGCAGCTACCCATACCAAGTACCAGGGAATCAGAAAGCCCAAGACAGCCAGCATCATGCCTCTGGAGAACAGCAACAAGTAAAATGTCCATGAACCACAGCTCTCTTCCCTCTTGAGAAAGGAGGAGATTTTAATTTCCATTTCCCTTACAAACCAAAATCAAATGCTAAATACCCAGCAGCTTTCTTTTTCTCCATGCAATTCTGGTATTAATTCTCAAGACATTTCTAGTTGGTAAGATTATCCTTGTCCTTCAGCTAGGAACCAGCTAGGAACCTAGGACAGATGGCATGAGTCATGGAATCATAGAATCATAGAATGGTTTGGGTTGGAAGGGACCTNAGAGTGCCTCCCCATCTCTCCTGTAGGCCCCCTTCAGGTACTGGAAGGCTGCTATCAAGTCTCCTCGGAGCCTCCTCTTCTCCAGGCTGAACAACCCCAACTCTTTCAGCCTGTCCTCATAGGGGAAGTGCTCCAGCCCTCTGATTAATTTCATGGCTCTCCTCTGGACTCTCTCCAACAGGTCCATGTCTTTTTTATGTTGGGGGCAACATAAAAAAGACACTATGAGTCACCTGCTCACAGCTCACAAATCTGAGCCCTAAGGAACTGAGCCCTAGGTCCCTAAATTCATTACTCTGAGCACTGCAACATCCTTCCCTGGTTTTAGTCTAGCAGCAAACTCAACACAATATCACTCAGATGTGAGTGATCTCATGATAGGAAAGGCAATGTCAAAACCTCTTCCCAGCCATAAATGCTAGAGGGAAGATGAGTGGACTGCTGAGTCCACATCTGTGCTAATAATTCTCTTTACTTTTGGCAAACTAAGTGTTCCCAGCTCTATTCTGCAGTTCCTTCCCCTTCTGATCATGTTTTTTATAAAACTTTCTGCTTTCTTTAGTAAGAGAGTGAATCCAAGGAAGTGAAAACCCTGCCTTGCCTTGAGTGAGCTAGAAATATACATAGACATTCCTACCACCAAACTGTGATGCCAGGCTAGAAAAGTTTGTCTGGATACCAAAGGAAAAACAGCTTTCCCTTTTTTTTCCCTCATGACCACAGAGTCTTCATCTTGACTATCTATTCCAACTCAAAGCAGCTACTCACAGTATGATTTCCAGCCTTCAGAGGAAAGATTTACATTAGGACTCAAACTAAGGTGCATCTTGAGGTGTGGGGAAAGAGCAGTTCTTTTCAGAGAAGCACTGAAATTCAGTGAAGACAGAGGAAGGGCACAGTGTTACAAATGTGCATTTCCCCAAAACTGCATTTACAGTGTTTCTCTACAGCTTTCAGCAGATACATAAATTTTCTGATGGTGATAAACTGCCTGCAGCATCATTGACTAGCACATCGTGGATGTCTCCTAACCAGTGGGTCACAGTATGTGGTTAGTAGCCTCTACTAGAGAGCTACTAGACCTTACCAGATCTAACCAGCTGCATACCCAGCAAAAAATGTTGTTACAAACTAAATGGATCTAAGTATTGAATAACAGGGAGGAAGCTGCTGAAGGCCATTAAGAGTCATCACAAAGTGTGCTTCCCTGGCATCACCGTCTCCCAACAGATCCTAAGACTCAAAAAAACCCTACCCATAAATAAATAATTAAAATAAAGCAAAATACAATCATCAGCCAGATATTGTAAAAATCACATTAATTTTAAAGTTTTACATTTTTTGACATTTAAAAAAACCTCTTTGACCTCGCATATTCTGCAGTTGGATATTTCTGATATTTTTATAAAGGTCATATTTATGGTATAAAGAGCACAGATTTCCAAGGGTTATTAATCAGATAACACTATTGCAAACAGATTTTCAAAGAATTTCTAATTTTTAAGATGAACATCTTAGCAATCTTAAAAGTACCATTTTTCAAAAGCATGCTTGGGAAAGAAATAATGATTAACTTCTTTAAATGAAACAAGCATACAACTGAGAAATCTATAACTGATATCTAGAAATGGACACACTACACTAGCACACTATGAGGACAGCGCTGTGCAGCAATGCTTCTTCCACTTAGCACTGGGAAAGCTTAACTTCACTAAGTTTTATTAATAATTCACTGGAAACAGTTTTCACACATTTTTAACTGCCTCGTGCAAGAGTAAGTGGAACTTAATGCCAACAGCTATTGCATATTTCCAGAACACCACTTGGTTCTTCTGCTAGCTGTCAAACCTCTGCTGTCTTACTGAATAATGGGTAGATTGACTTGGGAAGTGACAGAGTTAGGAGAAGGATGGCAGAATCCAAGTCAAAAGAGCAAAATCTGCCCAGGTAAAAGCTAGCTCTAAAGAGAGGCAGGAAGGAAAGGATGGAGAGTGGTGCATAGAGAAAAGAGTGATGGGAAGTATATGCTTATGTAGATCCACTTCATTTTTGGTCTTACAGGTAGCACACAACAACAGACATGAAAATATCTCTGTGAATTCATGCCAGCATTGCACGGACTGGAGCAAGACTCCCCCCTGAATTAACCTCACAAATTTTGCATACATAGGACCACCTATGTACATGTACATAACAAAATGCATGCTTATTAAAATAAAAGAACATTTTTCAGTTTTCTTCCCCATGTATAAATGGGAAAAATGCTTACACAATAGACCAGAAACTATTACAGTCTCTGAACTTTGATTTATATATAATTTTGATTCATATAAACATATATGTTTAAAACTATTAGGCTTATGGTCTTCACAGGTAGGCAAAAGAATAAATGGTATTATTTCTTGCTGAACAATAACGGAGAGACAAAGTAGAGTGGAACCAAAAGCACAGGATTTACAAATGGATGATGAGAGCAGCCACAGACACAACAGACAGAAGTGAGTTTTAAAGGACAGGCTTCTGGACATATAATTCTGTTCGTGGTGGCTTGAAAGCTACTTGTTAAGATAACGAGATAAAATAATGATAGATTATATATAATACCATTATTTTTCCTATATGCATTCCTAAATTAAAAATACTTCAAGTTATTTGACTCAGGAGCTTTTCCCACCAATGAAATACCTGATTTCCCACTCCAAATGAAATATCTGAAGTTTAACCAGAAAACATTAATATCTTTCATACTATTCTTTCTCAGGATGTAAGATCAGAAAAAAAACAACTATTAGATCACATAGCCTGATTGTCTCTAAACCCCAACCCATTACTTTTCATAAAACTTCTACTACACTTTAATGAATCTAAACCAGTTCAGCCCTCAGGAGATAGAGCTATTTGTGCAAAAAAAAACCCCTATAGCTTGAGGCTCTGTCTGTGACCAAGACTTTATTGAAAAAGAAGCTGATGAAGAATTGAAGTTATTCTAGCAGTCAATCCATACTTTGTATGAAGAAGCAAGGCAAAGAAAAAACAGGGAGTTCTTGGCAGTCTGCTGTTCCCACAGAGACAGGGGAAGAGAGAGATAAAATGTTTAGTTAACTGTTAAGTTTGAGCCTTACTAGGACAGAATTTTATGCCACCTCAAAGCACACATGTGGCACTATGTCCAGCAATGACTAATCTCTGGATTTTCATCAGCAGGCAATTAAAAAAAGAAAGAAAAAAAAAAGAAAAAAGAAAAAAATAAAAAAAGGGGGGGAAAAAAAAGAGGCCAGTTGTGCTCTGGGGAGAGAAAGATCTTCCTGTCTCCTGTTTCATACCTCCTGAACACCTGAAGATTTGATTAGTCACTACCTTCAGCATTATCAGTTGAGGTCACCTTACATCACACTGTCTTACAGATATGTGAAATCAGATGTTTCTTTGTTGCCCCAGTGCCCAAAACTTAAGGTTAAGTACAGTGACTGCAATATAGCAAGTTTGGCATGCACATAAGACAAAAGCATGCACACTAACAAGATAGCAGCCTTCGAGCATGAAAAGATAAGTCGTTAAATTCACCAGAAATTGCAGATCATCACTGACTTTCTTGGAACCTTTGTTTTGTTATACTGATCAACACATTCACCATTCTTCATTTGTCTGACAAAGACTGGGGATGTAAATGATTAGCAGGCTCTGGACTGCAGTACAGAGTTTTGAGTTCAGCAAGGGGTCAACCGTGAAAGCAGAGCAGGTGCTGATAAAGCATAAAACCCTCAATATGATGTTAAGGGCAAGGAGTTTGCATCAAATTTGGGAGGGGGAAAGGTGGAGAGGAAAGAAAGGTAAGCTAAGTGAAAGTAAGAAGGCAGCAGGCAGAACAAAAATGGAAATAAAAGAATAGGATAGTAGAAAGCTATGGGAGAAATTTGAACCTTGGGCACAATCAATTAAACAGATGTTTTATGGAAATTCTATATCCTGACACAGATTTAGTTTTAATAAAGTTTAAATAGGACATGTTATAATATTACTTAAACAGTAATAGTTGTGTAACTTAATTGTATCTAAAAAAAGCTAACATCATTGCCAAAACTATTTATTGCAATCACACACTGCTCTTTTGCATTTCTTTTTTTTTTTCTTGTTAGACATAACTATGTGCCATATGATACACCAGAAAACAGTTTCTAGATGAATAAATGGTTTAATTTCCTTTCAAAAACTGTGGGATTGTGCTTTCATAAACTCAGTTACAATCAAGAAAATAGCTACTCCATAAACCAGTAGGTCTCTGTATTCAAAAAGCATAAGCAAAAGCACACACCATGATTCAATATAACAGAGAGATCTCTATAAGAAAGTTTTATTAGGACTAGTGAAGAAAACATTGGTTTTCCTATCTGTAACAAAGATCATATGAACATATTTTATATAGTGTTCTGTAAGAGCATTGGTCAGTGTATACTAATGCTGTGGATTTGGACTTGAATCCAACTCCCTACAAATCAGAGCAGGGAAGACTGTTAAAGATGACAATGAAAGGTGGTCCTGCAAATGTTTCATGGCACAATGAGCTCCTTCTGGTGTCTATGGTGGCAGACTCAAGCACCAGAGTTCAGAGCTATCAAAATCCAGTTCTTGGTGAGACACTATGAAAATTCACATTTGAGTAAGACTTTCATTTGTCAAAAAAAAAAGAAAAAGAAAAAGAAAGAAAAAGTACAAATACCTAAGGCACAAGAGCTTCAAGTAATAGAGTTTGACTAACTCTCCAAGCATCTAAATGCTTCACTGCACAAGCAGGCTACCTTCACTCTCACTAACAGATCCCAGCCATGACCCTTCTGCAGCAGAGAAAAACAAGACAAATTGGACTATCTTGAATTCACTTTTATAAAGCTGTCTTTTTATTCTCTGTCCTAAATGATCAATTTGAAGCTGTACTTTATGTTAGCAAGAAATAAGAATCCCATCTCCCGTTAATCAGGATTTAACACATGCCCCTGCAATCACAAAGTTTGGATAAGTAATCCTAACTATTCTTCTATGGCATTTTGGCTGATGCTTTGTTTCAAGACACCATTGTTTGTGAATAGGAGAGGGAGAGAAAACTGTCAAATTTAACTTTTATTCTGTGTTTCAAAGTTCTGACAAAATTTGTCTTCTGTGCAGATCTATACTAAGCTACACTCTTACAGAAGCAAAGGTTTCGAAAGCTGAAAGAAATTAAGGTCTATATTTTAATCAAAGGCCCATACTGAAGCCTGCTCTGTAAGTCCCCAGTGCCTCAGGGAAATGTCCCAATAGTTGGGCTGTTGACTAACCGGGGATACTTGCACAATAATCTCTTTTTAGCGTGGTTTAGATTTGTGTGAACGTGTATTCCCTTCACGAATGAATTTAGCTTGGGTTTCAGCAGCCCATAAGAATCCCTTGACCACAGGGCTAGTGTCTTTTTGGGAAAGTGAATAGATTCTTTTTCAGTGGAGAAGTTCTAACAAAATGGCTCTTTATAAAGAAGAGTTATGGAAACTTGACTTTTGGCAAGCCTAAATGTGATGGAACTGATTTAGGCACAGAGCTGGAATACATGGCAGTTAGTAGGATCACTGTTCTTCTCTTGATACTTATGAAAATGCTGGCAGATCCACTTTTTATATCTCTATGTAAAACATGCCTATAATTTAAAAAAAGTTTTCTAAGCACGGAAAATTATGTCCTGTCATTATCTATAGGTTGGGGGAAAGCATCACTATTTTTGCAGATAAGACACAAAGGACAAAATAAATTTTTGTCCTGTTTTCCAGAAACACAGGCATGTCAGGCCAATTTATCAAATCTATGACATGTTGGATGCTCCAGGCTGCATCCATGGAAATAGATAAAGGCATGTCCTCCACAGATTTAATGAATGGGAATCCCTTCCCCTGGCTAATACAAATTGTGCTTGTTGGTGGGTAATCTATTGATTACAATCCAGCCACATTTACACAAGTACACATAAGAGTTTTCAGTAAAGTAGCATAGACTGTAGGCCAAAAAAATACAAACCTAACCCAACAATATGTTCACATTTCTTTAAGCTATATGAAATTAGTTATGATTTTTTAGCTTTTCTGTATCTTATACAGATGTTTCTTAAGGGCATTTTACTATAATGTGATATAAAATTATTCAATAATAAATCTATACATTCTTATTTAGTCCATTCAGAACTTCTTCCTCACCCAAAAAGCAAAGACATTTTTATAGGTTTGACACAGATTTTGTCATAAGGTTTCCTGAGTCTACCACACAGCTAGCAACTGTAAACAAGAGGCCTCAGGACAGCTATCTTGGTTACCATTTTATACAGGTGAATTTTGAAAAAAGGAGAGGAGGAAAGAAGAGGAGAAAAGGAGAAGAGGAAAAGAGAAGGGGAAAAAAAGAAAAAAGAAAAAAGGAAAAAAGGAAAAAAGGGTGAAGCTATGAGATGTGTAAAGAAATGGTCTTCACACTGATGTGCAGATTTCACTGATGGCTAGGGATGGTAAGGCATGGTGGAAGGGAGAAATACTATTTATCTGCATTTTTACATAGGTCAGGAAAAGCCTTAAACCTTTTCTAAAGAAAAAGGAATATGATATGAGCTGGCCTGCTCCAGTCAGCCTAGATATGTTCTGGTCCCCTATCAAGGCATGTGAAAATGTTATAGTCCCTGTCCCAGGAACTAAATATGGCAGAAAGATATAAGACATTTAAATAACTTTTTAGGGATCTCTGTTCTTGCTCATGCAAACACCCTGTTCAGAATATTTACTTATAGCCCTACATAGGTATTCAATTTTCACTTTGCGCACATGACAAACTTGGTTAGACATTCACCAATTTTGCCTTCACAGTTATATATGGTTTAGAATTCAGCATTTCTTGAACTAACCCTAAATACATCTGGAAACAGGCCTAGTATAAAAACAAGCCACCTCAAACATTTCAGTTCATTCCATCTTTCATCTGCCTTGCTACTAACGTTACTTTCGTGCTTGAAAAAAATCAAGCCTTGGGCATAACACACTAAAACTGTCACTCAACAGGAAAAAAAAAAAGTCTCTGTTGACATGTTTTGTTTTATTTTTTTTTTTAAGCCTCTCTCTACTAGAAAGACAAAACAAAGCAGAACTAACTTTAGTTAGTTATGTAACACAGTTATTTGAGAGATACTAAAGCAAATGTGGTTTTTGAAAGGCATGGCTATCAGGCCTTGTAACCATGATAAAATAGTATACAGTACCAAGAGGAGAAAAATTCCTGTGCAGACTTTTCTCATAATCCATGTAGACAAAAAGGATCAGAACCATGCTGCTTCATAATGTTAAGTCTAGCTATTATAATTCCAGACGTTACAGAGAAGGTTACATAAGGAAGTATTTGCTCTGATTCTTTTAAGTCACTGCATTGCTTTGTTTACACTATTTGGAGTGAAGTTATAATCATCATTTGACTTCTTTGCATCACACTATTTTACATGTTCCTAATACTTTTATTACTTTTTCACATTAAAATAGAAAAGTAATCCACTCAATTTAGGCAACAGACATTTAATCAAACTGTATATTAAATACTTCAAGTGATTTCTCACTAGGTTTTTATTACCAGAGATGAGCAAGTCACCCTCTCACCCCCAAACCCTACCACCTTTGAATTTCAATAAAACTAGTATATGAATCTGATCAGAAGAACTTTGCAATATCTGGGCACCTAAGAGGGCAGGGCAAGAGCAAAGAGCCTTCAATGGAACCATGTGTTGACAACTTGGATCCCTCTCCCCATCCGCCCTCTCTACTGCTAAGGAGTTGAGGGAGCCTCACATACTCTAATCATCTTTGCTTTCCATAAGAGGTAATCTCACAATACATTTTAAAAAAAATTATACTAAACCAGTGAAGTGAGACAACCAATTATCAAATTACTATAGAAATGTAAGGATTTGCTAAGCCACAGATGAACCTCAGTCTTGCAGATACTTCTGCATACATTCAACTATTCCAATCCTTTCTGTCAGTGGAACAACATCAGAAAAGTTAATTCTTCTTTAATCCATCCATGCTGAAGTAGGGTCCATCTCTTATCTGCATGACTCCACTGACTAAACATTCAAAATGTTCCATAACAATGAGTTTTAAACAAAGGGAATTGCTATGCTGCTAAAAAGGAATTAAAATTTTACCAAGGGTGCTCAATTTGAAGGATGAATCAAAACCGCAAATAACCGACCCACATCACTATATATAGGAGAGAATTTGTTTGCATAATCCAGAATTTGGCCCTACTTTCTTCAAAACCAAAACAAACTCACAAAACACAACAGGCACCACATCAGAAGAGAAATGCATCATGAAACTGTAAACATAAGATGAAAATGAAAGCACTCTATTGCCACAGACTCACCAAGACTTCCATCTTTTCTTTATGACATTGCATCTTTTAAAAAAGAATAGGATTATCCCAGAGACAAAAGCATACTTCTTGGATCTAGAAATGGCATTTAAAAAAAGACCATAAACTTACTGAAAGACAGTGTGTTGAGAAAGAGAGGCCTATCTCTCCGTTAGTATAACTTCAGTGACCTAAGGGGAGTTACACTGGGAATTAGTTTGAACTGTAATACTAACGGACAACAGTTGCAGCGCACTGTATCTGTTTAATTAGAGGCATCAATTCCAGCAATGAGGCAATTTTGCAAGCAAGCCTCTAAGAAACCTGAAACCAAACACAGCTTGCCTGTATAAGGGTTGCATTCCAAAGCCTATGCCTAAGCCAATTTTACAGATCTGGAGTTGCAACTAAACATAAATCACCTGATTCACAGCAGAGCATTTTGGGGGTGTTAACCTGAATCACTGATAAAATTTCAGCAGATGTGGGCCAAGCCATGACAAAATTTCAGTTAAGATTTGCACACGCCTCTTTAGCCCCAAACCACCAATGCTGGCACAGCTCTTTTGTCTAAGTATCTGCACTAGGCCGGGGTATTACACTTTCTGCTCTTCTAACTCAGACACAGGATGTCTGCAGCTTCACAGATTTTTATTTATGCGTTACACAAAGATTTGAGTTAGCATCTAAGAAAAAACTCTACAAACCTGTATTTCTGGCTATTCTTGAGGAGAATATGTGGCAATCTTGTCTGGATCAAGATAGAATTTAAAGGGAGAGTGTCAGGATTTCTTTATTACACTCTTCAGACAGCTAAATTATACTTAAAATTGATTAAGAAGACCTTGAGCACACACAGTTGTTTGGTGTTGCTATGTAGATTCTGTTGCTACAACATGTGAAAAAAATCCACATTTTATTTCTCACTTAACCTACCATTGAAGTTTACAGAAAGCATCAAGTGACTCAGGTGTTCAGCTACATGAGTGTTTGGAGTTCCCAAAGTAGTAAAAGTAAAATGCACTCTGTGTCTGAGGTCAAGCCTCAGCCACATTAACAGAACTGTTATGAAGTCCTTGAAGGTGCATGTACAGTAACATTGTAGCAGGGACACAACAGAAAGCAATGCAGAGTTCATGTTCAGGTTGCCCCACTGTGCACTGCTTAACACTGATTTTTGTAGACCATTACCAAGGCCAGGTCTGACCATGCTACTAAATTGGTATACTCATATTATAAAGACTGGTGGAGACTCAAGAACAGCGAAGAGACTGAGAAAGTCAATATAATTCAGTGTCTGATGGCTTGAAGTGAATAGGCCACTGGCTCTTGCAACTATAAGCTGAGAACTTGGTTCCCACCAGAACCTCTCTTTCTTGCATCAATAAGAACCTTCAGCGTTCCCCTACAACTTCCTCTGCATATGTAAGCAAGTTGGTTTTAGCCCTTTAAAAAAAACAAAAAACACAACACGCCAAAGACTACTACTAGAAAGCCCCTTGGTGCTAAGTTCGCCAACTCATGATTTCAGGATTCTTTCTCCTCATTGAAAGCTAGGAAAAGGTGTTTCTTAGAGAGATACAACATACTGAAAAAACATGTAAGGTTTTGTGGATGTAAGGTTTAAGTGGATGCACATTCACACCTGAGGGGACTAGAAACTATTTTTTTCCCATGGAAATCTATTTTTGAGAATATTTTCTGAAGTTATTGCTCTTACTTTATCTGCATGGGCAATGACCTCTTATTAGATATGATTTAATACAAGATTTTATCTCTTTCCCCTAAAATTCACTATAAATTTCAAATTTGCTATTTATTACAACAGTATAATGTTACTTGGCCTTTGAAAAATGACACATCCGAAAGTCAAACCGACATTCTAATTACAAATTAAAGTTTCCTTGTCACTAGAAATTTTTACCCATATACAGTTTTAATAAATGTCCGTTCAGCAGCTCCAGGCACACACTTGGAAATGTTAAAATCTTGGAGATTTGAAATGAGCTTCTCCCACATGTAGCTTTTTCTGGCTGAGCTACAAACCCACAGAAATTATAGCTTGGTATGATTTGTGGTCATAAACTTCAACAGAGCTGTATGAGATGATGTTCTTAAGAAAAATGTTAAGCCTTCTCTGCTTGTGGGGAGGGGGGAGAACAAACCTCAGCTTTTCCTTGACTGCTGCTGTTCTGCCTAACTCATGTAAAGTCTGTTAAATGGAGAAGAATCACCATAAACTACTAAACTATTCATTGAATTGTCCTGATCTCTTTAATGATATTGCCAATAATGTGCCTTAACGAGACAAAAAAAAAGGTGTCCCAGTTCAACAAATCACTTGAGAGGTTACTCCCTTGAAACTGAATAGAATTTAAATAGGACTCCTGTGAATTAAGAGATACTCTACATAACCCATACATAATCAGGAAAGCTTGCAAGGCCCCTTCCTATCCACAAAGATGAACTCCTTGCAAATGTAAACCTAAAAAGGGCAGTTATGGTAGCTTAGATTTTTTTGGTGGGTTTTTTGGGGGTTTGGTTTTGTTTTTTTAAAAATAAGAAGGGGAATTGACATGGGGATGCATAAAACTAAGTAGTTCAGTTGACTTTAAAATTTCATATTATGATTATTGGCATTGATGACTTGGTAACAGAAGTTAATAACAGCAATAATGACTCTATTTAGTTAGCAGCTGAGAGCTGCTCGCTAGCTTGTAGAAAAGAGGCTGGTGGTTTTAAATAATTTCCTGAAAAACAGAAAAAAAAAAACCAGCATAGCTTTCATTGCCTGTTAATCCCTGAGCCTTTCTACGGAAACCTCCAAAGCTCAGGTGGACAAGGGAACTGACGGAGTCTTCCCTTGCCGGTGTGCAAAGCTCCTCTACTATGGGGAGAGCTGTGTCAGCATGCTCCCTCCTGCAGGCACCCCTTCCCATACCTAAGTGGGGCTCCCCAAGCAAGGACAATGCAACTCTAAGTTATCCAACTGCCCAAGCTCATGTTTCTATCACATTCAGTGCCTCTTCTGGCAAAGAGATAGGGAACAACCGTTTCAGCAGCAACAGCAACCCAAATGGATAAAGCCTTCCTCCTGTACTTCCAGGCTGGTGGTGAGTGAGGAACAAACGTGTGGTGGCCGTGCCGCTGGGCATGCCAGCATCCTCCACCTCCAGCCCTACTGCCCAAGTGGCTGCCAAAGTTTGACTACACTGCTGATGATCAATTTAAGATTTTAAGGAACATTTAATTCACATTTGAAATCATTTGAGACATTAAACACAACTGTTACAAATTATTTGACAACTACCTTAATTAGGCTAGGTTTGATTTAATATTTTTAGCACAGTTGAAACTCTTACTATATTGGGGGCCATGAGAGTTTCTCAGCATGTTAGGTCCAGTAAATAAAATTGAGTTCAAGCAAATCTATTAACACAGTCCAACACTTTTCACAGTTCATTACAAATAATAATTATTTTATGAAAACTTCCTCCTTCACTATGAAGAACAGATCTGACTCAGTAAAAACAATATCAGTGAGGAAAGCTCAATTTTTGCTGAAAGATTCTTGAACTCGTGAGAGCTTTTTTTTGTACCTGCTAGCAGCTGCCATACATACATTATATCAACAGTTTTCAAACACTGCTCAACTTGTTTCAGACAAACTGTCAATATTACCTCAACCAATATACTATCAAAATCAGCTTCCTACATTATTTACTAGAACTGAAGTTGGCTACACAGATGGAAAACCTGCAAAATATGCCTATCACTGGCACCTTGGAAAGATTTCTTAGAAGATTAACTTCTATATTATTTTAAATATTCTCTAACAACATTAGCTATGTATTACTATGAGCTTCCTAGCAAGGGCTAGTAATTTAGAACGAACATTATTTCTCTTATCTTTGTGATTTGGAAGATATTAGCTCAGCTGGAGTCTCTCAAACAGATATTTGATATAAAACATTCCTAATTCATTTGACTATATACTGAGGTCAGATGGCACTCTTTTCTGTGAGCTTTGTATTGCTGAAAATGTGCTGGCACAGTTTTTAACATAAACACTCCCTTAATAAATTACAATAAAGTACCATGCAATTGTTATTTTTGTGAATATTCCCATGAAGAAATCTTCCTATTAGAAATGCAAAAAAAGCTTATACAAATCACATGAATACTGTTAGAATAAACCAAGGGATATTTTAGGAGCATTAATTGTTAATGTTCTTTCAATGCTAAGTATCAATAAAGACTGCCTACTTGTAGTTCTGTGTTGCTTTTCCTCACTACATGCTTCTGAATTCTTTTGGATATATTTAAGGTAGAAAAAAGTCAGGACATAGGAGAATAAGCATTAAAAATAAATCAATGTTCTACACATCTGTATTATCTTTCTAAAATCTGTAGAGTTGTTGGGTGTCCACAGGGACGCATAGCATCATCGTTCATTGCCTTCACAAGGTTAATTTCAGGCTATTTAAACAAATTTTCTTCCCTGTGTGCTGACAATAGTATGTGATGACAATTTTGCTTCAAGTTAGTCACTAAGGGCAAAAGAGAGCCATTCTGTTTGGTCATCTCGGGCTGCCTGTGCAGGGTGGTGCTGCCAGTACCATTTTGCTGCAGCACCTGCATGCCAAAGCGCTTGACCTGTTGCCTGCCCTTCTCTGCCAGTGGAGTATATATACATTTCACACACTCTTAGGCTTTCCACAATCACATTTTGATTGTATCTATATTGTTAAGAGATCTTGCAAATGTTGCTTTGATTTTTTTTAATGTGTTTTCAGCCTTTCAGTGTTTATTACATTCAGTAAGTTCATTCATGCGAAGGAGCATATCTGCGTGGGCTATTTACATGTAGTAATGTCCCTCTTTAAGGCCACTGGTTCTTTTTACCTTGAAAACCTGTGTGTATTGGGAAGGTGACTACATGCACTGTCAGAGTGTATAGAGCTAAATGCTAATAGGAAGGACATTTGTGTCATATACATGGATCTGACCATATTTCTGCAAGGCACTGTACTTTCTATACAGCGTATATCCAAAGAGATGTCACATGTCCAGCTGCTACTAAAACCACAGGAACCCAAATGGTGGGGTGTCAATTAGCACTGAGTAGGTTTGTCAGCTGTACCTACGTAAGAAGATATCATTTATGTTCTCTAAAGTACTGCAATGGATTTAAAAAAAAAAAAAAAAAAGAAAACCACTGGGAATCTGTAAGTATACTCAAAATTTACTTCAACCCAGTTGAAAAGAGAAAGAGTTAATTCAGATCCTCTCTTAGTAAAAAATGAAAGAGAAGAGAAAAATCATACTGTATGAACCAATGCAATTTCCAAGTACTCAGTGCTATGAAGATTTGAGCCAACAGAAACTAAGTGTGTTATTAGGATGTTAATACAACTGCCCTAGCACTGCATGTGGAGAGGAGGACTAAATAACCAGCATTACAAGGTAGACAGACTGTGGTGAGGACTGGCGAGACAAATGTTTGTAAATGATTACGTCATGTCTTGAGCGCTAAAAGCATGCAAGGATACTAGAAATAATTCACTACAATGGCCTTACAGCATGCATATTCATGTGGCTGCTGTGCCCTCACCCAGAGAGGGAGACAAAAAGATATATTTAAATATATTCTTACATATACATACACAAACACAAACATTTTATAGCCTGACTTGTTAGAATTTATCCTTTACAAACATAGGAACTGCAAAGTTAAATAGAAGGTTAGGTAGAGCTTTACGTGTGTCTGTTTGGTTTTCCTTCTTAAAGAAACAAAAATGGCTACTGAAAATAACAGATGCTGCATGAAGCAAAGATATTATTTTTTTACGTGCTACCTAGAAGCAGACAAGCTCGTGCAACTTCCACTGTTGGAAAATTTGATGCTCACAGCAGCACAACTTACCAGTAATAATAGAAAAACAAAGGAGCAGTGTGCTTCCTATGTAATAGTCACATATCTGGCAAAATAAATACTCCTGATACATGCCTGGTTTTGACAGCAGGTGAGTGGATCGCAGATAAATACCAGCAAACAAAAACTAGTTTGCTAAACATTACACTATAGAGATAGTAGACCCTCAGGTCACTACTGAAAAATTACTTGGCTTAGCAAGAAGAGCACCGATGTTGCTTGTGATGCCATGACTGGCTTCCTCCCCACCTCCTCCTTGCTCGTGCATTCACAATTGCAGATCTTGCCAAGGTTCTGTGGTTTTTGACTTTTTTTTTTCATTCAATATTGATCCCTAGCACAACGATGGGTAACAGTATTGGAAAAAAACAGCCGTTATCTCCCTCAGTCTTCATAACTTACTACACCCTATAGTAAACAAACTGAGTAAACAAGGTCAACAAGAACAAAAGAAGCTGGGAAAATTTTCATGGCTTTCATTTGAATGAACTGTACTGTCCATCTGCTTTTTCAATTACAGCATAAAAGTGAATAAATAAGAGAACCAACGTGAAGTAACAATCAAAGAGTAAATTAAGCCTAGCTTTTTTCCTTTGTTCTTAAGAAAGCAGTTTTAATATTCAGATATGGTTTTCTAACATAAACCCACTCTTTCGGCTCTATCTTGTTTTTGGAAGGAGAGCATTGAGGAAGAGACTGCTGGTTTGCATTGTAATAAACAGAATGCATAAACAATACACAGTATAAAAATTACTAGTATGAGTCAAAGCCCTTTGAGATCCTAAGCATATGCTAAAATTTCAAACAGCCATACCCAGAGTCAGCAGACACTCCCAGTCAATCTCATTTTTGTATCTCCTATAACTGCTTCAGAGATGAAGATACTATATGTTACCAAACCCCAAGAGCTTTTCAGGCTTTACTTGTAAAGCAAGTGGTACATTATGGTTTTAAATTCTGAAATCTGCAGGGACGATAAAACAGAGTAAATTAGTTGGCTGGGTAATAGAGCCAGGATCACAGTGATGAAAGAATTTCCTATGATTTCCAAACAACTGGTTCAGCCAGCTAGCCGAGGTATTGAACAAAAAAATAAATTGATCTAACCCCAACTTTTAAAAATAGTTATGACTTTTGCCAAAGCAGAAATAGGGGGAAAAATTAGAGAGAACAAGTGCTTTTGTTTAAATGCTCTAGATAAGGACTCAAGATGTATTACTTTTTTTTCAAACCTAAAGTAATTTTAAATGAATATAATTTTACACATCAAAAGAGACAGACCTGTATTATCATAGATGTTAACAAGAAGCAAGGGTGGATAGTAATTGAACTTTCATAAAAACCTCCCTTATGATTCCAATTTCAAATTAGAGTTGCATTTTCTTATTTCACATTTGATCCAGACGCTTGCCAGCTTCTTTATGCTGTCATACCATCCCTAAGATTGGAGTATCTCTTTATGGTGCATATGTACAAAGTAAAAAAAACAAAACAAAACACACCCAAAACTCATAAATTATTTGAGAACATGTTCATAAGCATCAGACCGATGAACTGAAAGAAGTCGTCAACAAAATGGGCAAGGAGGTCTAAATACATGAGCACATCAATAATGCAGCTTCATGTATTAGATTTTTCACCCCTAAGAAGAATTTGCAGAAATGTGTTGCTAAAATCACTGAGAATACAAGCTGACCTACGGAATGTGGCTTTGCCATATAATGACTTACGTATCCCTAAAACAGACCAAAGCTTCTTCCCACTTTCAACCCCAGCAATTTGATTCAAGTACAATCTCAGACACTTCAGGCTTTGGTATTTCCAGCCAACCTCTTTTGCTGCATTTTCTCTGAATGTTACCAATCATCTATGCAATTTCAGCTGCAAAACTAATCTTTGCCGTATATTACATGTAATAACTCCTTTTTAAAACTGAAGCTCTTATGACCTCTATTGTATTTCAAGAACTTTTCATGCTCTAATAACAAATTGAAATATTTCCTTTATCAAGTCCAAATATATTATTCTTTCCTATGTACCACCATCTTCTTCAGTGCAATGAGAGGCAAAAGCTTTGAAAGGATTCCTGTAACCCAATTAACATTTTTGTAATTGCAAGAATTTCTAGTACTGCCACTGAATTATAAAACAAAATCAAAATAATATAGAAGGATATTTGCACACAGGCATGGAGAGGGAGAAGCCATATGGATCTGAGATAATTTTGCACTCAAACGCTCTCATTATTTTAAAGTATTTTATAGAAATAATTTATATCAATTGTCTTTTATGAAAAAAAGATTAAAAAGGACAGAGGTATGACATCATAATGAAAATTTTAAAAATCCAGTTTCTACTTAACATTTAATTTCTTAACAGAAGCAAGACATTTGTTAAGAAGGGATGCAGGATTAAATTCCACTGTCATCCCAGTGAAAATACGTATGGCCACACATCCACGTGCGCAGATGTGTGCATACACACACACTTTCTTTTAAAGGACCTTCAGCTGAACCAAATGTGATCAAATTTTCTCTTATAAAGAAATAAACCATTAATTCTGATTTTGGATTTGGAGCAATTCTGCCACCCACAGGAAGGGTAACACTGGGAATGACTTTTTGTGTGTGTGAAATGGTGAAATCACCCTTTATTTATGACAACATGTATTTTAAATGAACAGTTTCTGAAAGAGAATCTAAAAGGGTACAATCCAGCACAGAGCAGTTTCTGTAAGCTCAAATATTTTTATTATTATATATACATGCATTAATGATTATTCAGTGCTTCAAGGGATGAACTTCACTGCCCAGGAGGCTGTTTTATGTTTCAAGTATAAACATCAGGCTCCCGCAGATTTCTAGATCCTATGCATTGGCTTGCTCAGCTGAATTCTTCTGTCACGTAGAGCATCCATTATATATTAACTACACTTTCTTATTGCAGATGGCCAGCGATAAAACACAGTTAATAATCCAGTATCTGTGTTTCTCAAAACATTTTAAAAGCACAGCCTTATCATCACTGATTCATCCTGGCTTAAATTAAGACAAACAGAAATGCTATGAAAGGCCTCTGCAGTGTCTAACCTAGAAGGAAATATAACCTCCTAAAAACAAACCAGTGACAACCAAATATTTTCACTGAAACTGCTGAAACCACTTTTTTTGGTTGGTTGGTTGGTTTGTACAATGTGTGTTTTCTTTAAAGAGGTGATGAAATTTGGGGGGTGGAGGGGGGGTATTTTTTCTTCCATGACTCATCCAGCATGAATCTCTTCTACAATAAAGTGTTCCAGAAATAAAAAGTAATATTCAGAATAGTACTATACATGCAGATGAATTACTACACTCTACAACATTGACTGAAAAAAAACCAAACCCACAAACAAAATATCGAAGCAAACAGAAATGTGATGGCATTTTCAGGCAAAAATTGTTTGTTTTTTCCCCCTTAATAGGTCTATTATTTAATCTCATAGGATATTAATTTCCACCCCAATATATTAGATTTCCTGTCTAGTGTGAATAGAAACATTGAGAACAGAAGTTACTTAAAACAGTAATAGGTCCATGGCAGGGGGGGGAGCGGAGAGGGAGGAGATGGAAAGGTACAAGGTTTTCTTTTTTTTTCCTCCCTCCTTTTCATTGTAAATTTTAATTTTAGTTCTTTTTTCGGTTGCATTTGTTCAGTAAGGGCAAGGTATGGGGGCACATAAGGGAGCGTTTCTTTGTCAGCAGGAGTGGAGGATTGGCTTCCCTCTGAATTCCCGTCAGGGTTTGCCGAGCCCTCAGGACCAGTGCTCACTGTCCCATAACTGCAGTATCACTGCAGCGTTTCCTCCGGTTTGACGACCATTGTGTACAGCGTCAGTGCACGGCACACACCAAAAGCTCTCCCCCATCACCTCTCAAATGGCAAAGAATGCTTTCCGCCTGACCTGAACAGACTGGCGATCCAGCCCAAGAGGTAGCCACAGGAGCTATCGCACTCGCAGGATGAGCCAGCTCCCGCCAGCCACCTGTGCTGCTGGGCCGAGGAAGGCCTCATTCCGGCGAGGCGGCCGAGCCAAGGCAGCAGTAGCTGGAGGAACCTCTTAAGATAGAGGTGGCAGCATCCAGCTACGACCATCGACAACAGCAGAGCCCTTGTGTTGGGCAGGAGTGGAGGAGAGGAGGTCCCCTGTTATCAGCGTGCAACATCAGCGCTGTGGCACAGACAGCCACGCACCGTTTCTCCTCTTGGACTGGCAGAGAATGGTCGCAACTGATTTCTATCTTATGCTAAATTATAAAGTGGGTGGTAAACGCACGCGTAAGTTGCATTGGGCTAGGTATGTATGGGTTTGAGTACAAAACATGTACCTATTAAAAAACTTATCAGAAATTTATTATTTTTATTGGCTTTCAGCTTATTCTATAAACACACTACATCGTTTTGTAAGATTTCTGTTATTATTATTAAAATTCCACATTTCTGTTCAACTAAAAATGATGAATGCAAACCCAATCCAATAAGTAACAAATGTATCCACGGAGACCAAACAACAAACTCTAAAGCACAGCATGGTGAGTGAAAATTAGCAGTCATTGAAACCACTCCATCAAAATTCCAGTGCAATGTACAAGAAACGCTCATGCAATCAGAAGGGTCACGATAAGTTTAATTATTTAAATGCTCAGCTTAAATAGTTGAACATACATTATCTGAGCCCAAAATCTTCTTGGAGGCTACAGGTTTAAAGAGAACAAGAAATGCTACGACTGATTTCTGAATGTAGTAACTTTTGTCTGTGATGGTTAAGAAACTTACTTTATCCATTAATACGTGCTATGGAAGAACAATATTTTCAGAGGGTTAGGTCTTACTTTGCATGGTAATTATTTCAGTATTTATTTCAACCTTAATGCTGATGTTTCCCCTATGCCACCTTACATCAGCAGTAATTGGACAAGAAGGCCCAGAAAAACAAGCAAAATGCATACAAACACACAGAAATGCTCTGCTTTTCTTCCCTCCCTGTTCTCTTAGTGGCTCAATAGTAGCACGCACAAAGAATGAAATACCACAGAACTCTTTACTAATATCGAAATAATTTTTTCCTCAAAAAAATATAAAATTCCTATATTGTCTACGTGACTGTTACAGTAATTTTAAGTAGGTGCGCGATGTACGCAGTCGCGCTTTCATCCAGCTCTGTGCAATACTGCTCTGTGCACTAAGTGTTACAACAGGGACAGGTGAGATTATAGACAGGCTGGCTTCTCACAGACAGAACAGGAAAACACCCCGAACAGTCACAGGTAAATATTACCCCCATTAGCTCATGCTTTGTTATGCAAAAACAGAAACAAGACCATTCATTTAAAACTTAATATTTAAGGAAGTTGCAGACTGAACAAAGCAGATCGACAACCTGCCTATCAAAAACTTTCAGCTCTGCTCTCAGAAGTAAAATTTCTTACAAAGCAGAAAGCACAATCCAGTTTGTTCCAATTAAAAAACTGTGTTGCACCAGAAAACAAATTAGCACGTGGAACAGCGGTTTGTATTTTTTCAAAGAAGTAACACCAAAGTAAGTTTGATCACTATTATGTATTTCTGAAAATTATAACCAAACAGAAAAAAATGATAAAATGAAGTACCATACAGCTAACATATACCTACCACTCTGACTCATGTAACTTTAGGAAACCATAACTTCTAATCCAGGCAACTGGATTCAAAATCTAATCCACAGACAATTGTTGCAAAACTGACCATGAAAAAAGAAAACCCACCTCACGCTTGCAATGATATAAAAGGTAGAAAAATAACCCAACAGAAATGAGCAAAAAATTAACCTAATGGCACCTAATGGTGAAGAGACTTAATGTAAATTACTCAAACCTGAAAACATAATGCTTTTCTATTCTTCCTCAGTCTTTGGAAAACGTTGTAAAGATAAAACATTGCAAATTCATCTTTGAAAGGGACTCCGAACAATTCTTACAACTCAGCCAATTTAGATTTTTTTCTGTTAGGACAGTTTACATCATAATTGATGGATTTCACGGTCAGAGACAACATCCGTCCCCCACAATATTTTTAATTTTATGACAATAAGAAAATAATGCTTAGCATGTCATAAAGCATAGTGCTTATATGACAGGGCTCAGAATATTACAAAAGTTCTTCTCTTAAAGCTTGAAGTTAATTCCTGATTCAGTGTTTAATGAAACTGAGAAAGCTGCTGAATGTCCCAGAAATCCTCCAACTCTGTTCATTCTAAGTATTACGCAGCTATAAATTAACACTGAGGCTAGATGAGATTTCAAGCAGCCAAGAATAGTATTTTTCCAATCACACCACCAAATTTTCTGGTTTTTTTTTTTTGGTATTTAGTGGCACTTACTTGCAGCATTATATTGCAATTGTACATCCCAGCCCAGTACTGCAGCACTACATTGCTTAGACATAGCTCTATGCTCCAACATGTTTTTAAGGTATGCAGCCAGCTCAGCTGTAAGCCTAAGGAAGATTTCCATCAAGCAAAAAACCTAAACTCTGCACAAATATTTAACAGCTCTGAGACCTCTAAAGGCTTAAAATAATATGCATTTCATGGTATGCTAGGAGCCAACACCGCACTGGTGATCTGCATAATGCAGAGTACTCGGCAAACACACCACTGCAAATAAAGCATTGTTTCGCCTTTGCATCTTTGAATTCTTCAAACTAAAAGCTGAATGAAATACTAAGGCTTATTGTGCCTCCCCACCTCAGACAGTGCAGTAGCAGCTCGCCCATTACATTAAGTTCGTCTAAAACTTCCCATGCCTCACAACCATTTCTCATCCCCTCTCGGCAGATGAAGCACGAGTTCATTTAAAACAAACCTAGGATGAGTTCATCCTATCTAGCTTATTTTTCAAGCCACTAAAGCTACGTGGTAGCCCACTCAAACAGAAAATTTCCCAGACAATGGAATCCTTTCAAACTGCACAGCCGACAGGATTCCCCAGTTGTCAGTTTTAGGTGCGTACCAGCACAAAACGTTCTTGAATGTGAAATTTATAATAATCAGTCCTATTGATAACGTGAACACAAGCAGAATTACATTACAGTTAACACTTACCAAAATACATTATGTTTCTCATTAATCATGCAGTCACGATCCCACCGTTGCGTATTCAGCATTAGCTCCCGCGCAGGGCTGACATGTAAAACAGAGCTCTTTCATTCTACATTATGTGGAAATTTCCCAGCACAAGAAGCGTGAGTGAGCAGTGTGCCTCCTCAGGATGCGCGCTTTGCAGGCAGCCTTATCCCTGATACAATCCCTGTCTGATGTAGCGTTTACTCCGGCTGCATGCTGCACTGCCCATTCTTACTGTAATCTGACTCCTCCTTCTGATGTCCTTGCTGTGCCTGTGACATCAGGACTAAGAGTACTACTAACAGATCTTTTCTTTAACAAGCTTGCAACGGCGTGCTTCAATATCCTGGTTAACTTAAGATGGGCTTGGGGGGGGAGGGGGGGAGGGGAAAAAGCCCTTCTAAAATCGTACACTTTTTTTTTTTTTTTTTTGGCCAGCAAACACATTCAGTGACATAACGTCATAACGTGGTCAATTACATAATGGATGGGAAAGATAAAGCCTATATTGTTAGTGTATTTTTCTTTGAAGGGCAGGCTCCAGGAGAAGTCCTGATTGCCCTGACTCCCCAGCTTCAGTGGAAGATAAAGATGCTTGGCACTTTGCAAGATCATGTCCCTCTAGGGCTTTTTTTTTTTTTTTATCAATCATTCCATTTCAATAAATTATTTTAATCCAAATGTTGTAATTAAAGCTCAGTCTGTTTCTACTTTTAAAAATCAACTGACAAATGGGTACTTCAATTTCAAGAGAGCTGAACTGATTTTTTGAACTATGATTTCTTTGCATGCATAACAAAGCTTAAGGATGGGAGATATATGACAGCGAGGATTTGTAATGCAGTTTACAACCTTTCACCCTTCAGGTCTCCAGCTCCTTTCCGGCCCAGGTTGATAAGTCATTAGCAGCTGATAGCTATTTTATTGTTCTATGAAAAATGGAGCAGTCCAAAGTTTGTCGTAAATAGATCCCCATGCAGTCCCCGCTGCTATATGAACTAGCAGCAGCTTCAGAGTATGAAAGACCAAAGAAATACTGAAATATACCCTCCATCATCTACACATAGTGCTTTGGGATGGATCTGACACACACTGGTGTGGCAGTGTGGCGCGGATGATGCAGTTGCTATTTATGCACGTATTACATCTCTTCTATGAATCAATAGAGGACATCGGTTTCCTGCTGTCAGTCTGGCATCTATCACTGATAATACACTTAAACTAAATAAAGGTAAAAAATAATGGACAGTATGCTGAAGTGTTTATTTCATTACAGTAGAATCTAATGGGATGAATGCTTTCATTCTACAGGAAAGAGGATGACAGGTATAATTCATTTAAAGCTCCACTTCTTATTTGTAAAAGCTCTACACAGTAACTACTATTTCATGAGGTCCAATCACTTAGGGCAAAATTATCCCACCAGCACAGCAGCCAAGGAATGCTCCAATTGCAGCAGAAGAGTTAAGAGCCGCTATGCATCTCTCAGCAAGAGTCCTCCATGGCATTGCTCTCATAAGGTTTCATGCTACCTGTATGAAAGTCACCAAGATTAAATACTGCCAGGGGGAACTGGGGCATGAATTTAAGTCCTGTCCCTCACTGGCAGTCTCACAGCTCTCAGTTTCTGATGCCTAGCCTTCCTCAGTGCCCTTTCTTATTCCAACTGCCTCTAAGGAAGAGGCATGCCTGAAATGAAAGATACATGGTACACAGATAAACTCCAAAATAAACTTCGCTTCAGAACTAAGAAGCACACAGTGCATGAGTGTGCTTTAAGGCTATAATACGTAAGGGTGTAAGATCAAGATTCTCGTGTTTTTTTTTTTTACAGATGGCAACTTAAGTTGAGCAAATCCTACATCACAGTGAAGAAATACTATCTAGAAACACCTGGGTGCAGGCAGTAGGGGGGGAAGTCATCTACAAACTATGGTCTGTACTTTAACTAGTGGGTTTGGAGAGCAAGTAACAGGGGTTATTCATGGTACCTTCCTTTCCTCTATTTCATCATCATAATGCTCATTTGCTTCTACTGTACAAGGAAGAACACCTTGCTATAGGAGAAAATGCCACTCTAAAAGGCTGGTTTAAAATATCTCAGCTGGGTCACTCTAATGTACTCTTGAGCAGTAGGTATAAGCTACTATTAGGAGCTTTCTGCAGCACAAGCATTCCCTCCCCTCCCTTCACTGAGGGTAAAAGCTCAGAGAATCAATTCACTGTGAAATCCTTCAGCTCCTTTGCTAGCTCTGAAACGCTTTTGCAGAGGCACTGAGCGATGTCCTTCAGGACAGTCTGCACCCAGGCACAATTTGCCTACTAGGCTGCCTTTACCTTATCACAGAAAGGCCAGGGCTCACTCTGCCGGGAATCAGACCCTGCGAGATGTAGGCTCCAGGCTACACGTCCATCCAAGCTGATATGCCTTGATGATTCGTGCCATCAACTGGCCAGCTGAGAGCCTGGAAACAGACACCTCATGTCTGTGTAGACATGCCATTAGTTGTCAGGCAGCAACCATGCTGTCTCTAAACGTCCCTTCTTGAGCTGGCTGCTCTGTTACAGTACCTGTACCAATTCAGTGGAGCGTGATGGCAGGTCAGCTCCTCAGGAAGCGTAATCAGCAAAGCACCACCTAGACTGACGTAGTCTTCACTACGTGGTTCTGAATGTTACCTCAGCTTTTGTGTTCTGCTTTAGGATGCAAAACAATCAGGATCATCTGCCCCATTATTGCATCTTATTTGTGTTCTTACAATAAGCATAAATGTGGCCAAAGAGAAACTAAACCAAAAATTTTTCTTTAATTTCTTTGCATTTCAACTATGGAACGAATGCAAGGAAGAGGGAAAGTCACTGGAGGTCTCTCCTGGAAAGCTTTCACAGCCCAAATCCACATATTCCATGCCAAACTCTACTTTTGTTTGCATACATACAACATTAATAAACCACAAAAAAACCCCCAGAGTTACAAGCAAGGGACAAAGAATAAATTTTACTCCCAGAGTGGGATATTGTCACTCTCACAGAAAGCACGGATTAGTTCAGTAATTGCAATCCTGAATTGCTGGTGTTTTAACTCAAGTACAGAGGATTCTGCTAAACACAACTGTGGGAAAGCACAGTCAGGAGCAGCAAACGCACTTGTGTGCATCTGGAGATTTGAGCAGACCCAGTCCAGGCATGCAGGATCATGCAGAATGAACGAGAAAATTAGCCCATGATGTCAGCCGATGGTGCAAACTCCCAGTCATCAACAAGCCAGCACAGGATTACCAGCACTTAGTTTTGTTACAAATGCAGGCCAACTGCAAAATTTTCATATTTTCATGCACGATTTACCTACAAAAATAAAACCCCCAAACCTTCATGATTCAGCAACAACATAAATATAACTTCTGCCAAAACACCTATCCCGCACCTTTATTTCCATTAATAGAAGTAACTTCTACTCCCTAAAATCCTCTTTCCCAACAACCTGCTTCTTTTTCCCTAATAGTGCCTTCACCTTGATTTCTTCTGCCCTTACTCACAAACGTTTTGCCACAAAGGGGAAATTTACAAAACACAGACTACCCCTCAAGACATTATGTCCTCGGAATAAACAAAAAGCAAGCTGAGAGAACACATTTCCCACAAGTACAGCACATACCCTGCATTTCTCCAGAGCTGGGAAAGTTACAAGTTACCCTCCACGTCTGACCTGGTCTAGAGCCAGAAGTCCACTTCATGAACTAGCTGTGCTATCTATGCTTTCTACTGATTTTTAGTCTATCCACTGATTTACACAGTGCCTCCATAGCAAGTATTAAAACCACTCGCAGGCATGTCTGCTACAGAGACCAATTAATATTTAATATTAATGCACCCAGTTAATTCCCTAGGATTCCTGGAAAACTCTCTTCCAGTCTTGAACTCTCCCAGGAGGCAACTAATATTAGGTTTATACCAAGACTCTTACCAGTTGGCTTTGATGTATTTCAATTAGTGAGGCTGACCACAAACCTTTTCTTGCAAATGCAGAAGCATATCGAGGGACTCTGCTGGCAGAAATGTAATAGTAGGCAACAAAATACACTAGTGACACAACATTTTAAGTTTATTCATCATGTGTAGTAGGTTAAAAGATCTCATACACTTGAAACGTTTCCAGATTTGCCTAAAATAAATTTTATCTACAGTACAGAGACAGCTATTAAGAATAAAAATGTATTGTGCAAACATTCATTTCTGAAAATAAAGTGGGAGAAGCAAATCAAATCACACTTGACCTACTAATTCATCTACAGCACCCCAAAACTAAAAGATTCTTGAAGGTGAAGTAGTGCCAGAACTTCAATATAATTTGGAAATTTATGTATTGAAGAGATTTAATTCCTACTTGTACTACAGCAACCACAGTGCAGAAATAAAAAACAGCAAACAAGCCACAGTTTTGTAAGGCTCCAAAAGTGATTGAAAGTGTTTGCAATTGCACACATTTTTGTGCCTCAAATCAAATACACTAACTACATTGGCTAAAAATTTGTTTTGGTTTTATTTTGAAGCCATCTGGAGTAGTTTAAGACACTATACACAATAATGCAGATTTTGTGATTGGTTACTAATCTCTCAAAGTTGTGCTAAAGGGTAAGGGAAGGTGCAAGTTACATTTGTATATTTTAACTAGCCATTCCTGTGCTCATCTTTGGTTTTGCACATTCTCCACTGGCTAAAACTACCAAATGTGTTTTTTACTCTTGACTCAGAAGTGTCACTTCTGGAAATCTGCAGTATTTGTCACCATGAATACTATTTAACTGCAGCAGTACCCAAAGGAACTCTGTACTGCCACACGTGAATACAACTGGAGGAACTTAATTAATCTTCCTGTCACTTCCATGATGCTTTTCATTAGTTTAGCTGCTATCTGATCAGCTGCTCCATTCTCTACTGGAAATGGCCGACCAGAATCTCCTATAAAAGCATTTTCAAGAGGTAAACACCTTTGATTCTGAGAGCCTTTACAAATCTTTGCCATACAGACTTTATCAGTTCAATAACAGTACTTGCAGCACTGTTCTTTTTAAGCAACTGGGATTTTCTACCTACAAGGCTTAAGAAATATAAATAGCAATGACGTGTTTTTGTAAGCTTAAAGCTAGTACTTCTAGTATTTTATGGTTTGAACACAGATGACATGTGGCAATTGAAAGGTCATCTTTTTCTGAATTTCCTTCCCATGGATATGGATAGTTATAAAAACAAACAGAACACTACCAACATAAAAGCAAACTGACATTTTAGGCACTATTTTTGCTTCTTATTTACTAAATGCCTACTCCTGTCATCTTTTGCTTTAAGCATGTGACAAGATTTAAGATAATGAATACACAACTGGCACAGAAGCTTCTTTGATTATGTATACTGATAATAATTTTAAAGAGAAAGATGGTTTTAAAAGCAAACAATAAGACCAAGGAGCTTGTCTGAGTCCATGTCAAAGATATTTTCACACACACACACACAGTCTATTTTTTTTTTTTCAAATAATGAAAACTGGAACTGGTAGTAACATCAACTCCAACATGCATAGTCCTTCCATGCTGCATTCAGTAAAAATTGTCTAACATGTGGGTTTTGAGCATATCACACATAGACAATCCATCATTACCCTTGGTGAGGTGACCAAATCAGTCAGTGCTTCACTTTTTTTGTCCATCTTTCCAATACTCTGCAATTTTGAAATATAGCTTTTAAGATTCATCACCCAATCCAGGCATTGTATTCTTACAATTCATAAATCTATAACATATAAATGTAAATTTATAAATCCAGATGTTGCACTGAGAAATTCTGTACAGCTTTCACACTCTAGATTCTTTTTTTTTTCTGCACTCTGATTTACAGGATGCAATCCATTCATAAGTGTGAACTTCATTTTACATTTCTGATTGTACCGTTATGAATTATTTAAATTTGGTATGTAAAAGATCTGTCAATTAACCGCTTCTTAATCAGATGTATACATGCCTTATGCCATATAGTGCATTTATTTAAAAGAAAACAGTGGCCAAAACTATGCACATCTATTATTTCTAAAATAATCTTTATCAATCAAATACACAAGTTTCAAGTAACAAAACCAGGTATTACATAGTGAAATGGTCTCTTTACATTGCCTGTTTTAGCTGTTTAAACTGTTTGGCTAAACTAAAATATCCAAAATTTATTGCACTATTAAATAAAGACAGTTCCATTTTCCTCAGAAATTATAGCAACGCAATTATTGCATACGTATCAGTTAAATTTCAATACCAGCAAATCATTAGCACTCCTGCACGTCCCTGTGGTTTCACATGGGTGGTTTGGAGGTTTGGGGGGGGAAGTTCTGGAGACAGAGGATATGTGTTTGTTTGGGGTTTTTTTGGTGTTTTGGGGTTTTTTTTGGTTGGTTTTTTCTTCCCTTCAAGAAGGTGCACCAATGAAATGTGAAACGCCTCATCAAATCTTTTAGGACTATTGTGAAAAAGTTATCCAGGCCTATTGACTTTAAATAGTCTTTAGTCCAAGTATCTGCTGCTTGATATCTTCCTTTCTTCCAGACATTTTTCAAAGTGCCTCAGCATAGTCATGACATGAGGACAGTATCAAGCATTTTTCAAAATACAGAATAAAAATCATTATTTAACACTTCTGGCTCTTTCAAATCACTCGTAACAATCTTACTATCTCCATCTAGTGGCTTATAGTATTAGGATTTTTGTTCTTAATACATTAAAGACTTTTAATTGTCCTTTGCCTTGCCAACCACAGATTTTTCATTTTCTGTTTTTTGGCTTTCCCTATAAATTTTCCATACTTTCTCTTCTAATTTATATCACTTAGTATCCATTTCCTCTTTCATAAGGATGTTCCAAGTTGCTTTTTAATTTCTAGTTGCTGTCGTTATCTTGTGGCTGAACCAGAAGAGTCTTTCAGCCAAAGTTTTCAATTTTTCTCAACATGAAATGACATTTTTTTTAGTCATCTGGCGACCTCTAGTTATTAAAGGAAGTGTCAATATTCTTTCCAAGCCTTTTTATTTCTTCCCAAACAGTTCTGCATTTTCCTTTAAGAAATAAAACATCCTAAACATCCTAAAGCAGAAAATATGTAAAAGATTTTATTTGTATTCTGTTTGCTCCTATAAAATACAATCAAATCAATTTCCACACCCTTAACTCCCTAAATGGAAAAACTTCAAGACACAGGCATGAAACAATACTTCTTCATTTTCTTGATGCTGTATAGAGCTGTTCAAAAATGAAAAAAAAAAGAAAAAGGTAGCTATGCAGTATGATTTTATGTTTCCCAGTGATTACGAAGGCACTGAGCTGTGATTTCAATATATAACTGCAAGAGGAAAATGCCAGCAGATGTACTCCCAATGTGAGTGGGTGCAGAGCAGCTTGTTTTTTATACTGGCTGAATCGATGGGAGCAAGGCAGTAGTGTAGATCTACAGCCAGGAAGGGACACAAATTCTGCCAGCTGCTTTGGAGAGCTGAGATACTTTGCAGCAGCACCTGATGCATCTGCAAGGTGCCAGCACTTCATTTGGAACTAAGAACAGGCAGGAGCTTAAGGCACATCTGACTTTAACTCCCTGAAAAGGAGACATCTCAACTAAACTAGCCAGTGCTACAGGGGCCTCCGAGGGCAGCTCATCCCATGGTAAATTTTTATCTGAGAGGAAGAAGAGTACTCCCTCTCTGCAGGTACTTAGCTCATTCCACTGACTCACCGTGGAACATTTATCTTAGGTTAGACGATAAACTTTTAGCCAGTTACAGTTAGGCAGGGGAAATTTCCTCTCCAATGACTATAAAACAGTTTAACTAATCTCATAGAGAACATACATGATATGTTTGAAATCCTCTTTAATATCCAAGGAAAAATAATTTTGGTCAGCAACATGCTGTCAAAGAAAATGCTAGTCAAAAGTGAGTATGCTACAATCTATCAGAAACTGCCATGCAAAAAGGGGAGGAGGACAAAATGGCAGCAGCCAAGGCACTCATTTGAGGGTGTAAAAAGATGCAAGTTACAGCATAGCATTCAACATTTTAATGAGATAGTTTTGAAAAACATATACTGTGTTTATTTACACCAGCACTGAATTTGATTTGCATGTCCACCTGTAGGCATTTTGCAAGTCCACACACATAAATTTCATAACAGAGGGTAAGAAACAAATTGCCATATCAGCGATATTTATTTTTTTCCATAGATCTCAGCGTAGGTGCGATTTGACTCAAAGACTAACACCTAAGTTTTCATGTGTACATGTGGATGCCCTTCTGCGATCTGGATGTCTAATTTCCCATCACAGTCAGTATAGATTAAATTGACGCAGCCAAAGTCAGAAGAGTTATCCCATTTGGAAGCAGACACCAACTGTGATTGGCCAAGTAGGTTTTTAAGCTCCACTAATACATTGACTAGAGTTTTACTGATCAAAAGGGAGCTTAGGCACCTAATTCCTTTATAGATACCTATACACATGCACCTAACTTTACATACTCTGAGAAATGCAAGCTGAATCCCAGGCTTCCAAACCTCTTAAACAATCTGGGACCCCTGCAGATCACTCATACTATTGAAATTCAACTCTACCTGGGATCATCACAGCAGCTACCAACTGTGCTCAGCAACACTAAGCAGCAACTTAGAACAGAACATGAAGAACACCTGCAAGTGAAACCAGCATGAAATTTATACAAGAAAAATTGAATAATTTTCTAAGGACTTAACTATAACATTAGCTTCCCCAAGGCTTGAGAAAAATTATTGGGATCTTAAATGATCACACATTTCATCCTATGCAGAAAACCACAAAGATCTGTCTTTCTGCACAAAGTACTACTCTTGAAGCTGGCATCCTACAGTAACCATGTTTCACTAAAATTCCCGTGGATTAACTTACGCTATTCATGCTTACATTTAAGGAAAA
>VZTO01018088.1:0-45407 GCA_013400615.1 Syrrhaptes paradoxus | reverse complement strand
CAAACCATTCTATGATTCTATGATATAGCCATTTAATGTTAATAGTGAGAAGAAAAAAAAAAAGTTAAAATCACCCAGAAACAATTGATTTCTTTTAAATTTCAAATGCTCTACTACTCTTCTCTCAGAAGAGGCAGGGGGCAGGAAGAAGTTACTGCCTTTTAACACTCTGACAAGAGAGCTCAAATACATTCCTACCTGGTTTATAATAATTAACAGCAAAAGGAGAGTTTTCATCTCTGTTCCCACCTTTTGATCTTATTGACAGAGCCTCCTGCCATTCTAATTCAGAACGACACGTACAGCAAAAAACTCCTGTCGGTATCTGTACCTGACTTTCTTGTTACATCTCTTTCCTGTACAGCTTCCTTTTGATCTGCCATACCTTTGAATTTGATTATCAGGTTTGAAAACACCCTGCCATAATAGCAGCCTATAAGTAATCCTGTGTTTCCCACAGCTGAATAAAAAGACTATCCCAAAGCCAAGGTGTCTCTTCAGTACACACTTTTCAGATGCCATCCCAATACAAATATTTTGCAATTGTATTTATGTTAAAATAATTAGACAATTACCAATTTTGAAATATGATTACCTAGACTACTGCTGCTATTTTTAGATTTTAGTCAGCTTACTGCTGACTGATACTCAGTCAGATACTGAGTGGCAACTAGCAAAACAAGTCTAGTTAGCCTAGGTGCCTAAATATGGATGTAGAGACAGAAAATACTGAACTAAGTCTGTACCTCACATATTTTTTAATTCTCTGCACTTACACAGTTGAACTGTACGCCACCGATTGAGGTGTATATTATAGCTTAACTTCATATTCCTACAAAGCATTAACAACTGAAAGAATTTCAGGGAGGTTTCAAAGTCTGACATATCTGTCTAAACTCTAGATATGAGACAACTCTTCCAAACATACTGACTGCCTATGATTTCATCTTGGATAGAAGGATGTGCTATGCCAACACCACCTCCGCTCAGGGGTGTTAGAGGAGAAAGAGAAGGCTGTACAGTTGTAGGGGTCTCAGTCTCTGCCCAGTATTGAGGAATGGCCTGCAGATAGCAGAAAAGGAGTTTTTTTGTGAAGACACATGATGGTATGCTGGACTGCTATGCACACTTCATCTGCAGAACCTCTGCTTTCTCTTTGTGTAAAAAAGCGATTGTCTTTTCATGAACATTTATGTTCCAACTGCTCAGACAGAGCTGACTGCAATGTAGAAGTGAATTCTAACTCATCTGTGGGTTGCAGTGATTTGGCAGTTTAGTTTTGTGCAACAGAAAACTGCACCACTGACAGAAGAGCTTTCATGGAAAATAGTGCAAGAAATAGAAGACCTCAGAAAAGCATTTCACCCAAATGTCTGCAGTGCCTGTTTTATCACACTAAAGATAATTTATCATGTTCTATATGCTATTGATATATTTGTACTGATATACTTTTCATTACTTACCTACTACTTCCTTCCTTGATCACTGTCCACTAGAGCATTTAATCCAAGTAATTATTTTTACCAAGAGTAACTGTCTATACATTAACATCCACTGAACCATGTTTCATCTTCATCTACATCCTTTAAAACCAATGACTTTAAGAAGAAATTCAGGAAGTACCGTGCACAAGTACTGCAATGCTGCATAAAGCATGTACACACACTCACATACACATTTATGTTCAGCCATCTGCACACACGTACACGTGCAGTGTAACACGTCGATGGTAGATGCTTTCTCAGATGTGTAATTAACTTGCTGCACAGGTCAGTAGCTGCATTAGGATTCCTGTTTCTCCTTTCTTTCTCATTCCTGTTCAACAAGGTAATCTTTTTTTTCATCATTGGATACGAGGCTGATAAAATTTTAGAATTAGGAGTGATAAAATTTGCACTGTATTGCATTATTTTTTACTTTTTATTCAGCACCCCAGAGGCATTTGATTAGGAAAAGGAAGAAGTTAAGTTATAATGGTAAAAATTTTAGCAGGCTACAGTATGATTAGTGTCAGGAACTGTCCTTAGTAAAGTCCTTATGGGTTCCTGCTCATTGCTGCTGTGCATAAAAATTTGTCATGACTAGTAAGTGCTTTAATAAACTTGTGATATTATCAATTTCTATCTGATGCTATGAGTGTTTAGATCTGTAAATAAAGACTCCACCAGGACAAATAGAAAAAGACCATCTTCAGGATAGCTCTCTGGTGTCAATGGGTCACCTTGTTGGTTTTTTTTATTTCCCCCTAGGATAAAAATGCAAGCACACTGTTAAAATACAGTTCCTGACTGAGAAACTTTACGTCAAAATTGGTGGATAGGTTCCTGCTAATAGGCATTTTTTTGGATAAAAAAATAAAATGGGGTGCATGAACCACTGGGCACAGTGGAGAGAGGCAAAATTCTTTTGTTTCCTAAAAAAAAAAATATTATGTATTTATTGACTGTTTATTGGAGTTAGATAATTTTAAATTTAAAAAACAGAAAAATAAAGAAATTCAGATAAGTTTAAAGCAACAACAAACACAGAACTGCACAGCCTACAGGCTGTCAGGTAGTATTTTATGATGAGTACTTTCAGGGTTTGTTTAGAAGAAAGTTACCTGAAGTACTACCTAGCAAAATACAAATAGGAAACAAAGAAACAGATTGTTGTTTACATATTATGTGACTAGTTAATCTGATTTTTCAGCCGAGAAACAGATGAACCAGTCGCTTGGTCCTGCTGTTGCATATACTACATGTTTCATAATTTTTCTGCTACAGTCTTTTGCCCTTTTGTAAAGAGTCATTTTAAACTTTTCATAGTATATTTTCTAAGGGAAAGTCAGATCTGAAAGGCTACTAATGGATTAGCCTTTGATCTTTTTTCCTTGACTTATGTTAATTCAAGCCTGCAGGAAGATTTTGTAAAATGACAAATGCAAGAGTGACTGACTGAAGAAAGAAACACCTATTACTTTGAAAGGGGACACTACAGGAGATGCACTGTTTTTTTGCCTGAAAATTACAAAATATTTAATTTATGAAACTTTAGAAAAGGCAGATGTTAAGTACCACCACTGTACATATGTACATATTTTTGAACGTATCAGATACCAAATTGTGAGATAATGAGGGCATATTACATGAGTCATCAAAGCATGTACATTCCAAGGGACGCTTAATTACTCATTTCTGATGACTGGCTAAATACTATAAATACCGCTTCACTGTCAATCAGGGGTCATGCCATGAAGTTAAGGAACAAATAACTTCCTTTCAAGAGAGGCAGTTTGACTCTAGGGCTTTTTGCAGTAGGAAGCATCACTATCCAAATAGTTCTGTCCCTTTTTAATCCTTGTTACAGACCCTTTTAATTCAGCAAGCTAAATGACCCTCGCTAGTCAACAGCAAAGCTTTGGCACCTTTTGAGGTGTCCCCCACCAGTGCCAAGACATGCTTCACGGAATTAATCTTTCTGTACCCTGATTGATGAAGTCCTAATTTAACAGACTTGAGGCACTCGTAATACAAAAGGATCAAAGGACATTAACATTTATGATCTAATATTAATATTTTTTGCAAGTGCTGTTGCATTTTCAGCTAGCTTATCTTACAAGATGGGAAATAGTATCCCCCTGTTTGGCAGATGAAATGTGGGTTTACAGCATAATTAGAGAGATTACTTAGAAAAAAAGCTGAACAACTAGAGCTCTTGGCTCCTGGGCAGTAATTGCATCACACTATCCCCATCATATAAACAATAAAACCAACCATAAGAAAACAGCGTACGTAAAACCTGTACTCATAAATGTAAAATGACAAATGCAAGAGTGAAAAGGGAAGCAAAATGGCTTAGTGTGTTTTAAGAAAGCAGTGTTTCACATTGTCCTTATACTCTGTTCACTTATATGTGTGGGTTGCCTTTTTTTTCCCCACAAGACAAGAAAGGGTAATTTCTCATGGTATAGTTTCAGTGAGACCATGGAAGTTACATTGGGGTGAACTTGACCCAAATCGTCTCAGGAGAAGGTTGTGTGCTTGCTAATAATGGAAAAGATCTTCTGTTCATTATGTCACTATCGAGTAGCTTTCATAAAAACACTTGCAAACAATTGTTGTCAGCTTTCAAATGTAATTTTATAATACTCTTGTGGCCTTCAAACATGCTACACTTTCATCCTTATCACCACATTAAATCACATTGCCAATAATGTCTTTGGGACGAATTTGAATTCTTCAGGCTTGAATTTAATTACATTATGTAAACTAGAAATGTCTTCAGTGTGCTTTGAGGGAATAGCTTATCTTGACAATTGTTAAATTCTGTTTTGTTTGAAATATTTGCATTTTGATAACTTCATTCTGCTGCATACAGCATTTATTGATCTTTCTCAGGAATCCATTTTCAATATAGGGCATTCTATTTATTTTCTGTAAACCCTAGACTGGAGCATATTCTTACACAGCATTTAAGGAAAAGTAAATTAACAGGGTTTTGAGAACATCAATACTTTGGTTTATAACAATTATAAGACAGGGAAATGCATCGCTGTGCATTTTTTCATCTAGGCACAATACTTTAGCATACACCCCGGAATACAGAAATATTAGTTAAATTTTTTCACAGCAGAAATACAGTTATGTGGCAGGCTATCTGTATATGAAAGGATTTTTTCCTTTCTGTATTGTGACTCATTTACTACCTAATTTGCCTCATTCAGTATATGTTTTGTTCTTGTGATTTTGCTTGTTTTGTAGGTTTTTTTAAAGTGTTTCCTGGAGCTCTCTTCTTTGTCCCTTATCCCATGATTTCTCTCTCTTCTTCTGACCTCCCCCACCTTCCTTTCCCCTTCCCCCCACCCCGTAATTCTCCCTTCTCTCTCACACTCACACTTATGGCAGTGATAACTGCATTTTCAGACACAATCAAATGATATTTTTGTCTTTCACATTTATTTTGTAGAACACAGCTAAATGTGGAAGCATTTTACAGTCAATGAAGCCAAGTCTGCCTTCTACCTGCACTTGAATTAAGCTCTTGGAATGCACAAAAGACCAGTTCTAATTAGGAGGATCAGAAGTAAATACTACATAGATTTTCCCCATCTATCTAATGAAAAAATATATACACCTAACAAAAGCATGAAGATTTCCATATCCTTTCCTAGTTCTTAAACTTTATGAAACCAGATCAGTATGTGAAAAATTTCACTTCACAGCTTGATGTTAGCAAATGAGTAAGACAGTGTTTCCAGCATGCAGTATCCATGGCCAACTGTTCTGTAAACATCCAGGGAGTCTAAGAAAAAACATTGCCACGAAAAGTCTCCCGTAACAACACCACCACTTATCAAGGTCTGGCTCAAAAGTATATTATTGCAAGTAATAGCATCCTGCTAATATCTTAGCTATTTTTCTAAAGATAATAAATCTCCCCTTCAATATCCATGCTAAATCCCTTTATCAGATTCACTGGTAGGGTGGATCTCGGATAAACAACAGAAATGAAGGATTATCGCAGTCGCAGTGTGGAAATTTTGATCAGCTGGATGTTCCCATGCAGTAAATAGCGTTCAGCTGCACACCACATCTGCTCTGGCACAAATGTGTCCAAAAAAGGATATGGGTCTGGCCAAAAAGGGCACTTTTTACACAATTTTGGATTCTACTACATTTCCAGTAGTTAAAGTATAGGCCAGACAGTTTTGGAAGCTTTCTCAGATGCGGAATTTGCAGATGAGCAAACATATCAGCATGTTTATAAACAGGTCTCATTGCAAATATTGACATTCAAGTATTCTATATGCTTTTGGGATTTCAGTTCTTTCATAAAATGTTTGATAATTTAAAAGACAATCCCTGCTTCCACAGGTTTCAATCAATATAAAAGATCTCTTACCACTGTCTTCAGTTTCCACAGCATAAAAAAAAAAAAAAGTCATGCAAAACAGTTTCAAAAAATGAAACTAAACTTGGCATTGTTTTTGATTTGGTCTCTTTTCCCTCTAAATTTTGTATTTATAAGCTATATTAAAAAACAGATTATGGGGGGGGGGGTGGTTTGCCATATCAGGTCATTTTACAGAAGATATGCAATAGAGTAAGCAACTTGAATAGCTCTTACTTGAAAAGGACAGAAGAATTTCACGGTTTGCTGTCAGAATATGCTATAAAGAAATATGCCACAGGCTTGCTTTTGGGCAACTGTCTAAAAGTGTTCCCAACAATAAGCAGGGGTATATAATTTTAAGAGTACATAACACATAAGCGCACATGAAGGCATGAAAGACCCTACCTCTCACTTTCTGCAGGAACTTGACCACTCAAGTTTTGTTAACAACCACAAAAAAAAAAAGCCTGGTAGCTTATATGAGGTGAGCAACACTGTTCGTACCTAGATATTTGGCATCTCAATAACCATAAAATTATTAGGCAGTGATGGTCTCGGTCCTTGTAATCTGTACAGAGATGGAGCTGATGACAAACAAAACGACACATAATATCTAAGTTACGTGTTTCTGTTGAATACCTTACATATTTGTAAACTAATGGCACTGAACTACAGATTTTGAGCTGTGACTACTCTCTGTATCTAAGTGTGGTTCATACAACTTCAGCACAATATTATTTATAAATCTGGATCAGAAACAAAAACTTCTGAAGAACATCTGTTGCCTCTGTTGAATCTTCTCATCTTAGGTACTACAATCCCTTATCACAGCAGTAACTCAGACTGCCACGTGGACTGTGTTAGCTCCAATGAGGATATGAAAAAATAAGCTTCTGACAAACTTCTTTGAAATAAAAGGAAATCCTCCAGAAAAAAAAAAAAAAGGTTGTTAGACTTGGAACACTTCCTACAGTAACCCCTATTTTGTTAGTTAATTTTACCTATAAAACAATAGTCCACAAAATGGATAGACAGTCTTTTAGAGTGCCTGTAGCTTTCTTTCAAAGCAACGCAATATTTTCATTTGCTTGAAGCACAGCTTACATGTGAACATGGGAAAGGCTACATTTGCAGCTTCATGAACCCCAACGAGTACATCAGAATACTAATACTAGGTGTTCACACTGTCTGCATCTGAGCTAGCCCTCCAGACTTCCCTTATTGCCAATAGAGACAATAGCCACTCTTACACATCCATCAACTCAGCCCACAGTAGACTAAAAAAGTATTATGAGTCATTCTTTGGAAGCATCTAGTTTGATTTTGTTCCCCCTCTTATGTTACAGAAAGAATAAACAATTAGTTCCGGTGTCCTTCTGAAATGTAGAAGGAAATTTACCTCACAAATCATCTCACCCCTCCTGTGAATATTGCACCCGTGCATGAAAACCACCCTTCAAGCCAAACTTTCACAAACAAGCCTTTCACTTAAGCTTCCTCAAATGCCCAGATTAACCCAACTGCTAGTGGGTTGTTTGTGTTTTTTTTAATCTAGCCCATCTGGCTATTTCTGTGGACAAACATTTTTGCCATCCTCCATCAAAAGGGAAACAAAAAATTCAAAGATTATTCATCTTTGTCACTGGATCTATAAATTCTCTACAAAACAGCAGTTCATTTTACATTTTTATTGTGCTCCCAGTGGTGAAGACAGAAATGGCAGGCCTGCTGCTCTTAAATTTCCAGGAGAACAGCTGAAGCCATGCCATTGTATGATCTCGGCCTCTACTTCACAAGCGCTCTCCAAGAACATGGTATAAAAAAAGAATTTAAGGTACGTAATGAAGAACAGAACAGAGCATAACCTATAGTCAAAACATTCTCAGAAGTAATTGCTCAAAGAAGTCAGGAAGGCTCACATAGATGGCTTGTATCCTGATTCTCAACAAACACAAGGTTGATTAACTTGAGCTTTATACTGCAGTACACATATCAAGTAGCTACAAAATTGCCTTTAGCACCAGCAAGTCACCTGTGCAAAAGATATGGAAAAGTTTACAGTGATAAGGTGTGCAATAAGGATCCAAACATAGTGTACTTGAAAGCAAACAGTGAAATCAACAATCACAAGGCACTTCTGCTTAACCACGGCCACAGAGCAGGATTAATGCCCATCAGAGTCTTCTGCTCTTGTGCGGAACACAGAGAGCCAACAGAGCAATCCACAGACCTGCCACAAAATAGGATCAGACAAAGAAAAAAAAAAAAAAAGAAATGCTTTTAATAGTTTTTGGAAGAGGCAGAGAAGACAATAATTTATTAAATACAGGCACATACTAGAGAGCCTTCAGAGACCAGATTTATAATAATTACTACCCCTCCTGGCACTTTCTTACCTTTTAAACTTTGAAGAAAAGGATGTGGGAGAAGGTCACAAAAAAGAAAACATTTGTCATCCTAAAGGCTCTCCTCCATTTCTATGATAAATTAATTTCTCTTACAATACATTGGAAAGCAATGGACTTCAGTTCTCAAATTATGTTCTGTTAACACGAATCATACTGGAAAAGTGCACACTCAACTTCCCCTTTTCAGGTCAGTAACCATTTGTTTCTTCAACTGTTTAATTTATGTGATTTTTTTTTTGTTTGTGTTCATGTGAAAACAAACTAACAAACACACAAACCCACAAACCAAATGTCTGGGGATAAGTATGTGAAATACCATACAGAAAATTAACAACCACTTTCTGTTACGCTTGTCTCCTATCACAAGCTATTTGGTAGCATCCAGTCAGGACTGCACTGACCATCTGCTACTGGTACAATTTTTTTTTCTGGCCTTTAGCTTTCTGCCTGAGGCAAGGTGTCTCCCATGGAAAGTGTCTCACAAAAATATTCCTATATGTTCAGTTTACTGTGCATAAACTATACTCAGACAAATGCCACGTTCACTCTAAGAGGCCAATTTAAAATATCGTGGTTTTACTTCCCATTCCCAATACAACAGTAATGTTGATGCTACATCACATTTTGAAGTGCTGAAAGAATATCCATTTTAAATTGGCAGAAACTAAATGATTAATAGAGTATTGATTACAAAGAAGTGTGTGGGTAGAGAGTTGCCAAGCCATTGGTTGCTATATCTTATCAACAGTCAGCTCTCTGACAGATTCATTTGATTCCTCATACACATAAACTACCTCATACATTCTTAAACAAGATTTAATATGTATTCTTCAGACAGAACAAGTTACTGTGGATAAAATACGTAACCATCAAAAGAAATAATTTTTTCATATGCTGAAATTTCTCATGTAAGTATATAAACACTCGTATTCTGCCTACATGACTGCAGAGTTCATTAGCTTTATACATAATGCTCTTACTTCTATTCACAAAACCATGCAAGAATTCAATACAAATACAGTTTATGTGCAAGTCTAAGCCATCTGTAACCCATCTTGAATTTAAAAATCACCTTTGTATTCCCATGTGATGTCATTGAGCCAGACTATGCAAACCATTTTAGAGTAGCCTTAGGAATGTGTCTTAACCATGTGATAACGGTTAAAGAACATAATCCAAAGTAGCTGCTGCACTACGAGACACAGTCATTTCTGGCAACCCCTCTGTTGCTGCTTATATACAATGACCATTAAACATGCTCTTTCTTTAGGAAGAAACAGTAAAAATAAAAAATAAGAAAAAGAAGGATTAGATCAATTTTTTTTTTTTTAATTTCACTTCCAACCTAGAACCAGTGTGAAAGCCCCAGCCACCTTTAAAGCCTTAACCTAGGAAGCATCATCTTTTACCCTGCTGAGAGTTAGATTTGGGGACTNATTTTTCTAGTACCAGGTTGTTTTTTTTTTATTTTTATTATTTTAAGTAAAGACAAAAACTATCACTTGTAGTGCAAATTTCACAACTATAAAGTTGCCACTATATTCCCTTGAATCAATTTTCCAGAGAATGACAATTATTTTCTCCAGTTTCTGCTTTTTATCTGATACACTCAGAGTGATTAATATAAGGTTTCAAGCAACAGACATGCAGACCTAAAACAAAGTTAACAGTGGATTTCTTAGTGCATAATTCAGCCATGTTTAAGCATTTCCTTGTGGAGTCATTAATAATCAGTGCTGCTGCTGATGTACTGATATTTATCTCTGCTGTCTGATATTAATTTCCATACCGCATGTCATGAGTTTCTTTGGAGAACAGGAAGAGATCAATTTTTAATTTATGAGAAATTCTCAAAATGCAATGTATTTTGTAGCCACCCAAGTCCCACTACTGATACCTGTCAGTGACACCCAGCTGAGGTTTTATGAATTACGGTAAGAGCCCAAATGTCTGCTTCTTTATTCCAGTTGTTCACAACTGCAACTCCATCGGGTTCCATCACAAATGGCACTACACTTTTATATACATATATGCCCACTTCTGTTCATGGATGTGAGCAAATGAAAACTTTTTTCAGCAGGAAAGTGACAATTTTGGTCTGACCACTTTTCTTATTCATTAAAATGACTTGACTAATCTTCCAGTGCTGCATTAGATTATGAATCAAAAATCTCACTTCAATAAATATAGTCTGCCCATTAGACACATTTTAATGGTTTATTGTGAAAATGTGTACTTCCCTGAATGTCTTAAAATGATATGTCCACTTTCAGTCAGTATATTCTCTTAGAATCAAGCTAATCTGCTCCACTAGTCAGGGAAAAAAAATCCTTTAAAATGTCTCCTGTTGTGCAATAGTGGTATTCTGGTATTCTGTCTGCACTAGCTGCGACAGAATAAGGCCATAATATCTTTAGTGCTCGATAACTCATAAAACTAAGTTACATCTAAGTAGTTTTGAGGGCATTAAAGCTTTTCAGTGTCTGCAGAATAAAAGTATGCTAATGAACTAAACAATTTTTTGTATATATAAATGAATGTTATCTTTCAAACCAGAACCAAATTCCCTAGCTAAATCTCTGAATATAATTTCCTGAGCTTGTGTGAAGTACTCCTTTATGTACGATTATTATTTTAGTAGCTCTGCTAAAAAAGTAAATCTCTTACATTCATTAAAAACTAATAGTTGGCTTTTAAGCACATTAGTGTAAATATATTTATCCCTATCACAAGGAATCAGACAATGCTTTGTTGATTTTCATTATCAGAAAATAGTCTCATCTGTCTTTTTTTCCAGATAAAGTTTTGTTTACTCAGTTATATTTTAAAAATCAAAGCTAAGAGCAACTGTAAAATGTAAATTAAACTCCATTAACCATGAATCTACAAGCAAAGCTTTTAACGGAGTTTTGTATTTATTACTTTTTAAATTAAAAAAAAAGTACTTATTCTCAGCAAATACCATGGGTTATGACCCAAATGTTTATTAGATTCAACTAACAAATCTTATGGTCTCCAGCATTTGGCCAAGTTTCTTTCTTGACTTCTACCTTTCCAAGCTACCTGGCATATAGCAACAAGCCCAAAGCAGCAGAATACCTCAACGGGTTTCATAAGACCTCTCTGGAACAGGAAAATAAAGCACACACAGGTCACAGTCTATCCTCCACTACAGCAGATATTTCACATATGAACAGAGAGAAACTAAACAACATAAATTAATGGCTAATGGACTCCAACTACATAAAAGAGTCAGCTTGAAGAAAAAAAATATTAGTTTGGATATTTTGATCCTCAGACACCAGGTACTTCTTCATTCCAGACATTCAGGAGGAGCTTTCTTTAGATAGTATCACTTATGAAAACTGAAAGCTGATGATTTTCTCATGTTTCTATAAGCTTTTTTTTTTTAATTAAATTCTGCCATGTTACTCAGATTTGAACTATGTGAACAGACCTGCTATGTGTTAGCCCTCACAATTAAAAGATGCAAGGCAAGGTAATGGCATCAGAAGCTGTCCCCTTACATCAGAAACATCAGTGTTTCATATGGATGTACACAGGTGTGATGGCAGGAACCCCTGTAACTAACAAAAGTTAAAACTTATAGTTAATGCCCAGTTTGATGCCTGGATTATTCATATCCTGCATGATTTCTGTGAAAAGCGACAGACATGGTAAAGACTGTAAAATTAAGAGAATGATTGTACAATCAACACTCACTGATCTTAGAAGCCTGACAGCAGCTTTGTAAAGCTGATAAGGGGGAAGACACTGAAGCTAGAGAAATGGGCTAATGAGGCACAGTAATAATTTGAGAGATGTCAGGGAAAGGGAAGAGCTGTGCATCCTCTGATCAGCAGCATGAGACAGGTTACAAGTGCCAAAAGCTGAGGACAGGGGGACTCATTTCCCTGACAAATTGATAGAAAATTGTCACTATGACTACTGCTCGGAGCAGCCTGGGACAAGGCGAGCACCTCCCTTACACAACTGCCTTCAGGCTCCTGCTCTGAGGTTCAGCATCCCACAAAGGGGTGTTTACCAGCTGGATTGCCCCCACTGGCCTAAGGTCCAGATTTACCTCAACTACCCTGCGCAATGCAAAGAGAACTATTTCACTTCTGATAAACCCCAAGGCAACACTATTTTACTTCTTCATGTTACAGCTTCTAAATTTGTCAATCACAAATGTAAATTTCTGCTTTGCCTGAATTCATAATATATGTGTTTTTAACCTATAAAAATTATTAGTATGAAAAATTAATATTGCTCAGCTGACAAATAGAAGACACATCAACTGGGTCCACTGTTTCCCAAGAAGGAGAGTGCTGTGGACAGACAAACCCATGAGAGCCTGCAAACGAGTCTGAAAGTCTCAGGATCTGCAATATGCTTCTCATCAAGTTGCAAGAATTAGTTTGACAATGGATTTATCAAGCTCTGAGGAAAGTCTTCCCTACCAGGTAACAGAGCTCCATCCCTTTGATAACTTGAAAATGAGATAAACCAGACATGCCAACAACAACAACAACAAAAAACAAACCCAAAACAAACAAAAAACAAAAAAAACCCCAAACAAACAAAAAACCCCCCCAAAAACCCATCCAAACAAAACCCTTCCAATGAAAGGACCTGTAACACAGTTACTTTACTTTCTTTGCTCAGAAGGGAAGAGATATGGGATTTGCTACAGTTCCTTCCCAAATATAAACATACTGTATTTCTTGTCCCAGCTAAACTCTCCATACGTCCCCCTGTTGCTCTTCCATAAACTGTACATGGGAGATTACCTGGGAGATAACACACCAGACTTGCTGTGCTTTGACTTAACCTCTAGCATCAGTGAGTGCAGCAAAAACCTACAATGATTCAAGGCATGATGAAAGCGACTTGACTTACTCTCTCATTTTCAGGTTTGCATCTAGTCATTTCATAGAGGAGATCTTGCTACTTCCAGACAGCAGCACTGAGAACCTCATGTGCAAGCTGACTTTCAAAAGGTCAAATTATTTTATTTTTTTAATTCCCATTTTAACAAGAGGTCAAAGGAAACTTAAATCTTGCTACTGTTAATTATTTTGGGGTCTGATCATTTGGTTTGTATCAAGACATTTTTGTATTTTATGTGTTGAATCAACTAACTTGACAACCACCTGGTCTGAGCTTCATTTAGGTTAACCTTAGGAATGCAGCCATTTTAAATGTGTATTTCTGTAGTGTTAGCTGGAGACAGTATTTCCACAGGATACTCAAAGCATCCCTAGGGCTTTAACTATTGTTAAGTAGAATGCAGAAAGAAAGAAAAAGTCAGCAAGCAGGTATAATAACAAATCTTACATAAATTACTTCCTATACTAGCCAGCTGTGAAGAAATTTATTTATTTATTTAGGCCACATAATAGTCATCAGTGTGTACGGTCTGAGACCCTGACAGTTAATTAGATTCCAAAGGTTTTTTTATACCTCTATTTCCATTTGATTCCTCCTCTTTCCTTAACTTGTCACCTGCCTTTGGACATCTATGGAATTTGTCTTAATGTTATAAACAGAAACAAAAGTCTGTCTATATTTGGTGTGTTATAACCAATCTGTAACTTGCTCGTCTCTACCAAATTATCAGCTATTAGGAGCAGCAGCTATCATCTATACAAAACAATGACTACAACATCAAGGACATTTTTAAGGTGTGTGGAAATAATTTGAAAGACAAGAAAAAAAATACTTTAGTATTCTCAAATTTATACTGTGACCCTGAGCCTATTTTAACAGGGAACAACAGGAAAGTACCCGTTAATCTAAATGGGAATAGGACAGGACCCCAGGGAAGGGGGGTGAGGAGGGCCTATGTGGGTTTTTTATAGTGAATCAATGTGAAATCTGCTATTTTTATAGTAAAATATGAAATAAAGTGTTTTCAAATAGTATTAAATATCACATGCACATAGACTGAAGATAAGAAAGTTATTAATGCAAAAGTGAATGGACTTATAGCCCAAAATGGAACCAAAATAAAATCTCCACTCCCAATAGTGACTCAGCCCAATGACATCTTTTTCCACCTGCATTTTGTAACCACATTATGTTTCCACTATAAAACTTGCTTTTAAAAGGTCATGAAAAGCTCACTAGATTTGTATTATGCCAAACCATGGATTTGGGACAAAGTGTCTTTGTTATCCTATTTCCAAGGTCCAGATAAAATAATATTTGAAATCCAGCTAGTATAATTGCTGAATAACTGTTTAGATTGCATATTCAAGGAAACCCTGCCAGTAATCTAAGGTCAGCACTCTAATAACACTGAAGTCTTCCAGTACAAAATCTGTAATAAGGATTTATTTGGTTGACATAACAGTACTTAAAACAGATAGGCAAACTTAAACAGAAAATAGTTGCTAAACTTTTAATGTTGCTCAGATATGCATCCTCATCCATTCTCAGGCTTTACTACTCCTATGACAGCATTTAATACAACATTTCCAACAAAACTGCACTCCAAAAACTATTTACTCCTAAATTACCATACTATTGTTTTCTTCTACACCTTCTCCTCATCCCCGCTTGTACAATTTGAAAGACTTGTCCCTTTCTAATATTCCACTTTGGAAGAAGTTACCTTATTTCTAGAGCATAATGATTTATTTCTTTTGCTAGGTTTAAGAGTTTATTTTCCAGACAGTATGATTTCTGAATGACAGAAATCATTTCAAAAGGAGAAAAAAACCCCCAAATTTTTTAAGAGCATTGCAAATAGGTTTAAAAACATAAAAATAAATTATTACCCTTGAGTTAGAAAGCATTCTGACACTTTTGAAACAAAATATTTAGCCTTTCCATTATGAAACAAGTAGAAAGGCTTTCCAAGCATTTTTAAAGAGCATAATTTAAAAATTATTTAAATTAACTTTCTCGGCCTATCATTATTTTCTGTTTTACTGATTCAAACTAATATAAAGAAATTCCTTAGAGGAGACCAGTTTTCTTGCAGGTTCTCAAATCCAAATCTTGTATGACGAAGGAATTTGACTTTTCTTCTGAAACAGCCTCAGTGAAATATTGAGACCATTGTAAAAAAAAATTGTACTCACTGTGAGAAAAAGTATGCTTATACTCTATGCTTGTAAAAGTATTGATGGACACAAATAAAAGACTGTCGGAATTTTAGGGAACCTGTGTTGGAAGTATTTCACATTTTCTAGTCCGGGGTAGCAGCTTTGTGAGCTTGAATGGTGGTCCATACGCAGGATTTGCAGAATCAGGGACCACCACCAGAAATTCCCCTTACTAGCAGAAGACCTCAGTGCAGGAGCCAGAGAGAAACTGCCTGAAGCCTTCTCATGTCTCTGCAGTTCTCAGCGTTCTAGGAGGGCTCCTAATGAAATTTAATATTAAGTATAAATCCCACTAAAATGAACTTGTAGGATTTTCAGGGCATTTGAAATCTGGATCTCAACTGGTCTGCTCAAGCCTCTCATTAAATAACACAAGGAATAATATACATTAGATGTTCAAGACTACTTAGTCAGAATGGAGAATCATGTGGTTTAAATTATGAATATTAGCTGTCAATCCTTTTCTTATGAGTCTTTTAGGTCACCTAAACAACAGAGGATGGCGTAATGATGTTACAAGCTCACTGTATAAATGGCAGTGGTGAGAAACAAAAGTTAAAGCAGAGTGATGCAACCATTTGTTCAGAAGATTCGATTACATACTTCCATACAGAACTTGATTCACTACCATTTCTGACACTGTTTCCTACTGTTGCAGCTCAAAATCTATGGGAGGAAGGATTCGTCTTTCACTAAATGGATCCAAACTGGTAGACTTCCTGTCACTTAAAAAACATGCAGTAAAAGGCAATGTTTAAGCAACAGACACTTTCAAATAAATAATGCAAAGCATTTGAAGCTACCAGTGTAGCTGGCAGAGACAACATACTGCTTACATATCCTGTCTAGCTTGACTCAGAGAACAAACCAGACTTCATATGCAGTACAGGCAAATAAAGCAAACAAGGAATTACAGTCATACCTCATGAAAGTAATTCTTATGGAAATAAACATAAATTTTTTCAATATTTATCACTTTGGTACTTACATCCTATACCTCATTAAACAACGAAGACAAAATAAAGCTAACATTGGATTAGTTAAGCTCACGGTGATGATTAGTTAAACTGATATCACTGGCTCTCTCACAACTGCTCTCTTAGCCAAATCACAAGCTATCTCTAAATTAAACCAAAATATGGTATAAACAGCACTTTATAACAAAACTGTTGCTGTAGCTTTTGGGTATTGCAAGAATTGCCAACAGAAGCTAAGTCACTTTTCAGAAAACAAAAAAGACCTGTTCGATTAGTGTTTCATGTGCTATCCTGACTGAGGGGCAGGTTGTACAACCAACGTGCAAATCCCAAACTCTTACCTTCTTCTTGCCTGCAAATACTATAGGTAAGCTCTTTTTAAAACTCACTTGTGCATTCAATGTTACAAGCTTTTGTTCATAACACTACGACAAATGCATCTGCAAATGCAGAAGGATGAAATAACAAAGAAATATCATACAGGATGGAAATTCATGTCACTGTGGACATGAACTATTACAGAGTATTGTTGGGGTATTAATCAAGTGAGGAGTAAAAAGATAGTATCTAACCACAAAGGTTTGTTGACTGTAGTCAATTCAAGTTCATGTCATGTATCCTATCAAATTCAATATAGTTTGCTCTTTTTTAACCTATGTGACTGAAGTGTGGAAGGAAAAATAAAACCAGAAGTAATCATTGACTAGTAACCATTAAGCAACAAGGTAAGTAACATGTAAATTACTGCAGATCAAAAATGTATGTGCAGTAAAACACATCCTGCTAATTGCCCAGGAGGCACAAATTCCAGTTTTCTCTAGACAATACACAAATTTGTTTGAATCAACAAAAGTTATGTATACAGGTTAACACATTTAAATTTAGATATCTTGCTCCACAATTCAAAAGTGAAAAGAAATAACAATTTAGTTGCCTATAGCCGCATTTTCTTCCTTCTAACCCTTGTGCTGCACACTGTCCTCCTGGATGTTAAAGATCAGAGTTCCCCCACCATTTAATTAAATTAGGGATGAATATGCCCATGTAGGAAAGGAAGCAGAGGGAGAGTAAGTGCATTTCCCACAATTTTATCTTTGCCAGTTTTTAACTTTTTTTTTTCTCTTCTGGATAGCTGAGCCCAGAGAGTTAAGTCCAGGTGGCGGCCAGTCCCCAGTGGCGTTCCCCAGGTATCAGTTTTGGGGCCTGTCCTGTTTAACATCTTTATCAATGACCTGGATGAGGGGATTGAGTGCTCCCTCAGTAAGTTTGCTGATGAAACCAAATTGGGCGGGTGTTTTGACCTCCTTGAGGGTAGGGAGGCTTTGCAGAGGGATCTGGACAGGCTGGACCGAGGGGCTGAGGCCAGTTGTACGAGGTTCATTAAAAACAAGTGCTGGGTCCTGCACTTTGGTCACAACAACCCCCTGCAACGCTACAGGCTCAGGGGTGAGTGGCTGGAAAGCTACCCAGCAGAGAGGGACCTGGGGGTGCGGGTTGACAGCCAGCTGAACATGAGCCAGCAGTGTGCCCAGGTGGCCAAGAAGGCCAACGGCATCCTGGCCTGCATCAGAAACAGTGTGGCCAGCAGGACGAGGGAAGTGATTGTGCCCCTGTACTCGGCACTGGTGAGGCCACACCTTGAATCCTGTGTTCAGTTTTGGGCCCCTCACCACAAGAAGGACATTGAGGTGCTGGAGCGGGTCCAGAGAAGAACAACGAAGCTGGTGAAGGGTCTGGAGCACAGGTCTTACGAGAAGCGGCTGAGGGAGCTGGGGTTGTTTAGTCTAGAGAAGAGGAGGCTGAGGGGAGACCTTATCACTCTCTACAACTACCTGAAAGGAGGTTGTAGTGAGGTGGGTGCTGGCCTCTTCTCTAAAGTAACAAGTGGTAGGACAAGAGGAAACAGCCTCAAGTTACGCCAGGGGAGGTTTAGGCTGGATATTAGAAAAAATTTTCTTCACTGCAAGAGTGATCAGGCTGCCCAGGGAAGTGGTGGAGTCACCATCCCTGGAGGTGTTAAAGAAACATGTAGATGTGGTGCTTAGGGACATGGTTTAGTAGCTTAGGTGGTGTGGGTTGATGGTTGGACTTGATGATCCTTGAGGTCTTTTCCAACCTTAATGATTCTATGATTCTATGACTCTATAGTGTGGATGCCAACACCAAATTATCAGAACAGCCACTTTTTGGACTGGAATTATACCAAAGGGAACGATTTGAGGAAGCTGATTATAGTCCTGTCACTATTAAGTGAGGAGACAGAATTAACACAAACTCTGTGCTACAGCTTTCCTAAAGGCAGGAAAACTGCCTTTTCCCTTCACTGACATCCGTATCATAGTTGAACCGGGCAATTGCTTCTCTGGAAACACAGCTGGGATAGAAGAAGAACACAAAGTCTAATCCTTTCAAATCTATTTCCTGCAAAGCTTTGGCATGATTCTGGCCTAATAGCTATCTATCCCCAGTAACCTTTTATCACTACAATGGTGAGACAGATCAGGTCAAACACACTTTTTCATAAATAGAAGCCTCAAGAGAAATTACCACAATTCTGCATACAAATAGTTTACCCTCACTATCTTATCTTGTGGAAATACCAAAAGGCTCAAAATTCACTTGGATTTGAATTGAGATGAACAATTGCAATATGTTTCAACTGCTTAACTCCTATTGATGGTAAGAGGACAGATTCCAGGGATAAATGTTACAACAATATAACCAAATAATAATAAAGTACACTACAGTCAACATCAGTTACTCCTTAATGGCAGGTGCCATTCACACTTTGGTCTGCATTAGCAGGGAGCACTCCTCTTTCTCATTGGCACTTAGGATGTCTCCTGCTGAAACCACATGCTGAAAGTTATTACCTTGCTCCTGAAAATTAATTCAGTTTCATTCCACTATAATGTCTCATCCAATATCAAATGTTTTCCTTAGTTGAGAAAAACAAACACGCATAATACATATGTGTGGTATCCCTCCTTGGAGGTTCTCAAGGACCAATTAAAGCCCTGAGCAACCCAGTTAGATCTCACAGCTGACCCTGCTTTCAGTCAGAGATTGGACTAGAGACCTCCTGAGGTCCCTTTGAGCATGAATTAGCCTTAAAAATGAAGAGAGATGACTTTTCAGTCAAATATAATAACCTTCTATTTATCCTGAAATCAGAAAACAATTAAAAATAAATATGGCAGATGTTCTTTGAAATGACATTAAACATTTTTTAGATAAAACAGAATCATTAAGGCAACTACAACTATTCTGACTTCTCTTTATTCTCATCATGTCTTGCTTTAAATTATTGTAATTGCCTGTGGTAGAGAATTTGTCCTAGTCCACGCATGCAAGTCAAATCTCAGTCAGAAACTCTGATGAACAGCAGATGAATATTCATCATGAATGTATTTATGAAGCGACTATTCACAAAGATCTGTTTCCCAAGGTGAGTTTTGAAAACCCCCCACCTACTGAGGGTGTGAAATTTCTCCAGTTCAAGACTTGTTTGTATTACAGTATTTGTTAAGGCAGCAGCAGGACCTGCCTCTGTAGAGGAGCTATTGCAAAATACTGTTGTTGCTTCAACACATAGTTAACTCTTTTGTGCCAACACTGTCCCACATGCAGGATGCCTGTCTGTAGCTTAATCTTTGCTAACTTTTAAAGCAGCTGTACTGAGTGGGCATCCTCAGAGTATGTTCCTGAAGTTTCACAAGGTCCTTCCTTCTATCTAAGCATGGTGCTAACTCACGCACTCCGCACTCTACACTCCTGCTTTTTTCAACTCCAGCAGGAGACACTGAGACCAAAATGCCATGAGAGGTGCAGCCTCCCAAGTGAGACCCAGTGCTCTTCTGCACCCCAGGTAAGGAGCCTCTCGGCACCCCTGAGAAGCACACTAGTGCATAAGTTTGTACTGCCAAGTCAAACAGTCAGGCCTAAACCACAGTAAGAGAATAGAAGCTTAAGCAATCAAACAGAGCTGAAATGCAGCTCAGTCCAGCTCAGGCAGAAGGATGTTGATTTACTAATTCAGCTTTGAAAATAACAAGTCAGGACACCCAACAAAAAGTGAGACTTGGTGCATGTCCTCACACGGGGCTGTATTACCTGAAAGTTTTCTCCCTAAAAAAGTAGTAATAATCTACTCAAAATGCTAACCCTGAGTAACAGAAGTCTTGGGATAGGTTCAATGGGTAAATGATGAAGCATCTTCCTTCAAGAAACCATCAACCACAAAACATTTTGGATGTGTTCATAGAAATACTCTCTGGTCTTTTATCCGTCCTTGTTACCACTGACCACTTTGCATTCCTTGACGTCCGTTAAATCTATTCTGATTCTTCACGGAGTTTGGCTTAATAGTTAAATAATTATATGGCAGCTGAAACACCAAGGGGATTTCATATTAGCTCAACCAAGAGCAAAAATTCAAGCTTTTATGAAGAAAGGGGAGCTATTGCACAGTGAAATGCTGGCCCAGCAACACATGCAAATAAATAATTACTGTCATGTTATATATTTAATCTGCAATGAAATAATACAATAGCAGAAAGACGGGAGACAACACATTTGTGCCATGTTATATACCATTATGTCTTATGGAAGCCATTTATACATGTACATTATTCACAACTATACCTCTCCATACATTTTTAATTATTTTATTTACATGATAAAATGTGACTTTCAGCTTGAACTAAGACACACAAGTAAATCTTGATACAAGCCATAATTAAAACTAGCAAAATTTGTGTCAATGACAGCTATCAGTGAAGGGTAGTGGTTCAGCTAAAAATCAATCAGGTGAAAAATTAACTAGCTATTAAGAAGAAATAACTTATCACTACTGTTAAATTCAAAGTAGCAGTTGAAGTTTTCTTTGCAAGAAAAGGAATAAGTAGGAAATTTTCCTATACTGTTCAAAGCTACTTTGTGTTGTTTTGATACCGGCTCCCTTACTACCACACCCAGTTCAAGTCCTTAAACTTTTCCTTGACTCAGTTTAACAAACTAACAGAGCCTTTTGATATTAACTACGCAAATAGTAAAACTAAAAATAAAATAAAAAGGACAACCTTAGACTTACTTCACAATTTTGTATTCACCCTAAAACTTATACTAGTTTGACATGTATGAAGAAAAATGACTAATGGATATTTAGACCTCAAACAAATCACCATTATAGAGCTGTTTCTCAAAGCACATAGCAAAGCATGGTTTCCCTTCTGAGAATCCTTAATCTTTCAAGGCAAGTCTCCAGCCTCACTGTTGAATTACTGCTTGAACTCTGATCTCTTCATCTTATCCATAAGAGAAGAAAATTTATCTATAGTCACAAAAGCTGTCTGGAAATTTTCATGTGAAGTTATTTTCCAGAGGAAAAAAAAAACAACAAACATTTCTACAAAACCACCATTTTCAGAAGGACAAGTCTCATTTCATGATGGGAGAAACTTAAATTACAACTACATTCTAACCAGACATGACACTTGTGTCAATGTAGTAGTTATACATCCTGCAAAAAATATTCAGTACATCTTCTCTTGTAAGCAAGTTCACAAGGAGCTCTAAGGCAGAAGTCAATAAGAAGGCAGGTTGTCTCACCTCTTTTCTCACTTGGTCACCTACTGCATGGGAAAGAAGCTTATGTGCAGGTCAGGAGATTGGAGAATTTATATTAAAAAAAACCAAAAAAGAAAACAAAACCCCATCAAACTCTCCACATTTTAACAGAGATAGTTCTATTCCTTAGGTGGTACCAATACTCATATTATCAGACCTTTCTACAGCATTTAGCAACAAAAATCACCAGTAGCCCTGTGTTGCTTCCACAGAGTCCATCCAAATGGACAGAAAATGACTGTACAGACTTTTTCACCCACGACACCCAGAAGTTTATTATTGCTATTTCTCCACTCTTGCAGCTGTCAACTGCGAAGCAGCAAGAAATTCAGTTCTCTCTCCCTTGTTAGTTAGTCCCTAGTAGAGGCAGCTGAAAAAGCTGATGAGACAACATACACTGGAAAAACAGAAGATTACAGATAATACCTTGCCTTATCCATTACATAAAAAGAATTTACTCAGTGCCTAAGAAAACCAGAAGTTAAAGGAGCCTTGAAATAGGTTCAAGAAAAAAAACCAAACAAATAAAAAAAAAACCACCAAAACACAAAAAGACTCTTACCAGTAGAAAGAGAGTCACTTAAAGGGAATTTCCTCCTCCAGGGTATTCCCTACCAACAAGGAATATCTCCTCGCCGAATAGTAAGACAACCCATAGCTTAGGAGGATTTTTATGTTTTTGTTTCTTTAAACTCACACCACCATTGGTTTGGTACATAATTACAGGTCAAACAAACTTCTGCTTCTGTCTAGGGCTGATCAGATATTTTTGCCTTTTTTTTATAAAACTGGAATTGGCAAGCAATGCTGGCAATCACTACTTTCACATTTAATTATTGCAACTCATCTAGGAATGCAGCCACAAAGCCTGAAAACGTTCCAACTGGTACAAAAGCCTGTCTGCTTAGCAACAAGGATACAATGAACTGGATCAGCTGAGTGCTTCTCCTGCTGTGCTTACTCTCTACTGAATTAAGAATCCAGTCTGCTTATTTGTGCAAAGACCTCCCAGAGACTGTAACTGCCATAAGAGCTGGACCCTTGCAATTCTTTTTCACAAGACATAAAAGCTACTGAAAAATTCACTACCACCTAAACCCAATGTTATTTTAATTAACCTTCATTAGGTACTTTATTTATATACACAAAAGATGCCCATTTATAAATCATCAAATAAATACAAACAAAAATATCCAAAGCATAACCATGAACTCCTTTTACTACAGATAGAAAATACAACATTTTTATTATGAAGTATTTGCCACTATGTAGGCACTGACACACACCTATATGTTGATGAGATCATATTCTCAACTACGTATGAAAGAAATTATATCCAAGTAAAAAAAAATTACTTTTATTTTGTATTCCCTGATGTATTATGTTGTTTTCCACAGACAATAATTTGTTTGCATTTATTTCATGGGATAAGTTCACTTAATTTGCACATAGCTATCTCAGAGACTGTCTTGTAAGTTGTGCAGTACTGCAACAGGACATGAGACTTCTTGGTATCAGTCAGTATCTGATTACAACAAGGTGTGAAATTGCTGTAATCAGTTATGAAAGCCTCACATCACTTTTATCAACACCTTACTCCCCTCCCCCAAAAGCTCTCTGCAAGCAAATTAAGAGTAATTAGCTCATCTCAGCAAGATTAGGTTTTTTTCCAGATTCCTCAGGTATTTAATTCAGGTGTGTAATTTCTATCTCCTTTTTGCATGTGCTGGAAATCTACTATTAAATTCCAAAGAAAATTATGAAAAAAAATCAAATATTGTTCATCACCATTAAGGTCAGAAGAGCTTTCTTGTCTTTGTATATATGTAAAGCATTAGGTACAATCCATGAAACCTAATATGTATCTTCATTTGTTTTGAGACCTTCCACCCATGAACATGAAAGTCTTCTGCCCTATTCAGTAGGAAATATGATCACAAGGCAATAGTTTACAAGACCTGAAAGTAAATCAATGAAGGGTCTTTATATTCTCCTAACAGTAAAGTCCTAACTAGCAAAGTTACTGTGAAGCAAAGGACCAGAAAGGAGCTAGAGGGGGTTCAAATACCACCTCAAAACACAGACCGCAGAGAAAGGAGTCATTACCACACAAGCCAGTTCTTTCCAATTTGCAGTCATTTCCCCAGGCTGTTCCTCAGAAAATTCCCCTATGCTGCCATTTCAAAGGTCTTAAAAGCTTATGTGTTCTTTTTCTTGATATATTTTCCTATTTTCAGTTTTCAGTTCGTGGCCAATTTTAGCTGTCAGTTGGACAACAAGTAATAACCCTTTACAACAAGGTGATACAGATCCATAATAGTGACTGCAGCCATTGGATCATGCCTAGTTGGAGAAAAGCTCTTCAATTAAGACTGAAAATAACAGGTTTTTCATTCATTCTCTGCTCTCTGTAAGATCCCCACCATTGCCATCCCCCTGTAAACCCCTGCTCATAAATTTTTGGGGCATAATCTTGCCTTAACATACCTTCTTTAAGAGGACCACACCATACTTTCATCATCCGGTATCCCTTCTAACCCCATCATCACTGTTTCTTTTAACAGCTGCAAAACCACACAGCTTATACTAATCCAGACACAATGACCATCAAACCTACAGTTTTATTCATTCCATCACGTGTAAAAGGCACCCACATCAACTCATGTATTTCTGTGAAATTAAAAAAAAACCTTCTGGTGTGGGGTGGAGTAAGAAAAGTTTCCCACAGACTTCACATTAGCAACATTTTTGTTCTCTAGGTGAACAGTGTCTATCAAAACCCTAAGCAGTTAATATTTGCTCCCAAATTATTAGTTATTGCTAGCAATGGGCTTGTCTGAAATGCTTCTTATGAGGCAGTTTTCAGGCACTTTTGAAGACATGTTTCTGAGTCTTAAGTAAACTTCCAGGACTGTCACATTCTTGTTTAAATTTCAGGTCAAGAAAGCTGTCCAGTTTTAACTTAACATCTCTCTGAACAATGTCAAGAACATCACAAAGTGCCAAACCAACTAGAGCTGCATGAAGCTGATAAGAGAGAGATATGACACTCATATAAAAATCAAGCTAGAAATCAATAGGGGAGCCTGGATTTAAACTGAAAGTCATTTTTATAGCTCAGCTGTTAATATCAGTGGGAGCCTGGAAGCTTACTGCCATGTGCTTACTCGGGATAAGCTCTGGTGCCTTCACCATCTTCTGGCTTGCACTCAAGAGTGGAGATGGTAAGTAATTGTTTGCTTGGACGTGGGACCAAGTTTCCCCCCAAGCCTACGGTTACTTTGCTCTAGCTGAAGGCATCAACCATAACATCAATAGCTTTGACAGCGGGAAAGTGGAAACTCCTCAGGCATGAAAGACTGACAGTGCTCCTTCTCCCACCACTGTCCCACAGTGGCACCCTGCAGATGATGACTCACATATTTCTTCTGCATGACAGGTGCCAAGCAACACACGCCTGAGTATGCTCTGAACTATATAAGGGGTCAAGGTAGAAGAAATAAGTACCTTTAACCCGCTCCTCCTCTGCATCCTTGCCAACTGTTCCTGGTAGATAGAGGGCACAAGTTAGAATAAGATTCATCACATATTCTGATTGCCATTATACTGTTTAGTAATTCTATTATTTCAGCAGCTCTTCACAAGATATCACCCTGAAATTAGCTCGAGATTGCAAATAATCTGAAATTCTTACCTCAGGGTTTTAATGGAATAGTTGGGTACTTACACAAGCACGTCTGATGCTTTGGGCAGTTTAAACATTTGGCTCAAGGACACACACATCTCCAAAGAGCTTGATATCATCACTGTGTTTGCCACTTGTAACAAACCAGCAAAGGTTATCTCACAGTGTAAAATAACTAGTAGCTCTCTTTTTGCATCAACATAGGTGACTAGCAAATTTTTCTACAGCACTAAAATTAAAATGTTTATACAGGTTGAAAGAAATTAATACAATTGTAGTTTCCAACAGAATGGCAATAATTTGGGTTTTCTATGCAGACCTTTAGTATATTCATGTATATATTTCCTTTGAAAGAAATTAATGGACTCTTAGGAATTCAAGATTAGTGCTGAATCAAAGCCAGTTTGAGGTACTTACTGTATACTCTCTTTAAATTTATTACTTTTGATGGAACTGAATCTTTCTTGAGCACTCATTAATTTTTATATATTTTTCAGATTAAAAAAGATACAAGAACGTACATATCCTATATGTCAGATGGGTATTCTGGAAGGCAGCCTGTCCATCATAATCAACTACAATGGCCTCCCAGTTCATGGAATCTACAAGTGTCTTTTAGAACCATCTTTATGCAAAGATGATCAAAACTAACATAACAGGAACCATAAATACAATTTGTAATAATTTCTAAAATATAAATAAACTAGAGAAAGAAAGATATATGTTATAATACATTCCCTGGCTCCATTCCTGTATTTTGTGTGTTGAGTTTGTCAGTATGCACTTTGTTTTAATTCACTAGCTTTTGCAACAGGCCTACTCTAGAGATCAGCTCAAGCGTTGCTGTATAAAGGTGAATTTTCTGGCCCAAGGAGATCAGTTTGCACAGTCAATAACAATATCCCAGAGGTGAACCAGAAGACTCTACATGTGAATCCAAATGCAATAACAGCATCACAACAGAAAGCTCCAGATCCACAGATGGCTTCTTTGCAAAGAGTATGCTGCAAAATGCAGATGAAGAAACTAACACCCATATATAACCGAAAGCAGATTATCTCACTATGTGGCCCAAAGTTGCAATGGAAATCAGGCTTGTCAGTCCCCTATGGGATGTGATTGCTTTCATTTATTGAAAGCCAATTTATGAAAATAGACTGAAGAGAGCTGTACATCAAACTTGGAGTGAACTTGTCATTCTATTGTGCAATCATTAACTCCTTAAATACCTAATGATGCATGGCACAAAAAAAAAAAAAGAAATTTTAGCCAAGCATTCAGTGTAGGTATTGCATTCCAGTCATCATCATACGTTGTCTTTTCTGCTCTCACAGTACATCTGTGCAAATCACAAAGTGGAAAGTAAACGATGAAAGGTGACTAGTTAAATCACAGCTATGTTATTATCTTAGGGCTGAATCCCCTTCTGGCACTTGAGATTTATCTTCATTCCAAATTAAGTTGACTAGATGCAAAATCATTTCCAAAAACTATACAACTATCAAACAAAGCAAGTGTAGAATCTTGCATCTGGGCAAGAACAACACCAGGTTCCAGTATAAGTTGGGTACTGAACTGTTGGAGAGTAGTGTAGGGGAGAGGGACCTGGGGGTCCTGGTGGACAGCAGGATGACCATGAGCCAGCACTGTGCCCTCATGGCCAAGAAGGCCAATGGCATCCTGGGGTGTATCAGAAGGGGGGTGGTCAGTAGGTCAAGAGAGGTTCTCCTCCCCCTCTACTCTGCCCTGGTGAGACCGCATCTGGAATATTGTGTCCAGTTCTGGGCCCCTCAGTTCAAGAAGGACAGGGAACTGCTGGAGAGAGTCCAGCGCAGAGCCACAAAGATGATGAAGGGAATGGAGCACCTCCCTTATGAGGAAAGGCTGAGGGAGCTGGGTCTCTTTAGCTTGGAAAAGAGGAGACTGAGGGGTGACCTAATTAATGTTTATAAATATGTGAAGGGTGAGTGTCAGGAGGATGGAGCCAGGCTCTTCTCTGTGACATCCAGTGATAGGACAAGGGGCAATGGGTTCAAGCTGGAACACAGGAGGTTCCACTTGAACATGAGAAAAAACTTCTTTACAGTGAGGGTGACAGAGCACTGGAACAGGCTGCCCAGAGAGGTTGTGGAGTCTCCTTCTCTGGAGACATTCAAAGCCCGCCTGGATGCGTTCCTATGCGATCTGATCTAGGTGTTCCTGCTCCTGCAGGGGGATTGGACTAGATGATCTTTCGAGGTCCCTTCCAATCCCTAACATTCTGTGATTCTGTGATTCTGCGAAAGTTAAGTAGCTGTTAACATTAAACTGACCTAAAGAATGGTCATGCTAGGAATTACAACAAAAAAGTCAAGTTTACTGATATGATTATTGTTATTTCTGTTACAGAAGTGTTTAACGACACCACACAAGACTAAGTGGTTAAGACACAGAGAGAATGGGTTCCTCATACTAGACCCCACAGTGCTAAGGTTCAGGATTGCTTTAAAAATTTTCTTGGATGCGTACAGCAAGGGGTTGAAACTGTTTGGAAGCAGATGACATGACACATCAAACAAGTAGGAAATACTGTATTTTTTATGTGGGTAATGAACTGGCTGAGAAGGAAACAGATTATAGGTTACTGCTGAGATACACATACTGATGATACAGGAGATTTGAGTTACCTGGCTAACGCTACTTGGGAAACATGTATTAGATTCAGAAATTATTCATTCAAGAGTATTTTCTAACAATGTTATTTATAGAATTGGGAATTTTATATTAAGGGAAAAGTTAAATCTCTCCCACTGCTGAGATTTACCTCACAAAGCCGTATCTGACACTCCATCTCTTTTTCATAATAGATGCTCCCTGATTGTTCATAGCACTTCTTTCAGCCTAATAAGGAAAACATATTAGCAAGCTGACTAATGGCTTTGCTCCCTTTGATTTTCCAGTTCCCTTGTATTCGCACAATGTATAAATGGTTGTAAAAAAACACTAGAGAAATGCATGAAATTCAAAGTAATGCCTCTATCTTATTTCTGTAAGCTTTTACAAATAAAAAAAAAAGTCTAAAACTTTATTCTGCTTAATATTGTAAATACTTACTTCTTTGTCAATAACCATATTACAGCATTACACTGTTTCTGTTAGTTGTTATTGCTAGGAAAAACATGGAAAATTATTGTAACCCGAGTAGTAATTTTCTGGGCTGCCTGTTAACTGCTGGCAAGAGTAAATGTTCGTGCTCCTGGACGATTGCAATTGGGTCCATTCCTGGAGCATCTGTCTGGGTAAGGTATTTGAATTTCCTTCTCATGGGAACTGCAGCACATAGAGGGGACAATAATGTGTGTCCATGAGGAGTCAGAAGACAGCTGCTGCCCACAACAGGACCCAAGAGATGGAAGCACTTAGGAGTCTTCTCAATTGAACTCATCCTATAACACGGCTGCTTAAAATGTCAGCTTTCCCATGTGAGGGTTTCCATATCCGTGCTACTACCTTCTTCGTGTTCTGTTTCCTCAGTGTGTCAGAAGAACCCTGCCTCAAATTAATTTCTCTCTCTCAGATTGCAAATATGTGCAAATCCACACTTTTTAAATTTTCTCCACAAGGATTAAGATTTCAGTTGTCTGACATTTGGCCAGTCTCCTATTTTGGCTTCATCAGCAGAATGTAAACTCCTTTGCTTAGGTGTGTGTGTGTTAATAAGAATTAATAGTTTGGAGCTCTATACTGTCTTTAATGTCCTGCCAAGGCAGATAAATCTTATTATCCCTATTCAGAAATGTGAAAGATGAGACAGGGGAATAATATGATTCATTTAAAATATGATTGCAGACCCAAAAATAGAACCCATGTCCTTTTACCATATTATGTACAAATTGTCCTAGCAGGGGATTAGAAATCTGGTTTATATAAAGCTAGGAATTATTTATGTATTCTGCCCTAAATATCATCTTCGTAGTACCTAAGTGTTCTTTTTTTGGTTTCATCTTTTAAAGTACTAATTTTTTTTCTAATTACTTTCTCCTATATTCTGACTTGTTAATGACAGACACAGATATATACTAGCTAACTTAAGAAGTGCTATAAATTTCATGAAAATAATCCCTTTTTTTCCTTGGATTTTAAATTAAATTGTTCAAAGCAATAAAACAATAAATGCTAATTATCATCCAGGTAATCTTTACTGAACTGGAAGCTTAGAAATCTTTTTGATTATCTAATTACTAGTTATGCACTAGGCACAGACAATCGTATCTACTTGTGTGTATGTATGTGCTGATGTTACATTTATATACATATATGCATATGCACATATTTATATATCTTTTTTTGTTCTCTAGAAGCCTGTGATTATCTGTCCAGATGATTCTTTCCCTGTCTCTGATAATATAGCTTTCATCTGTTAATCTGTATAATCTACCAAGAAAAAAAGCCAAATTTATTTTCAAAAAATTTTCTTGAAAAAGGCTGGAAATCAGTGTTGCAATCACTTTCTCACACTAAATCTGCACTGTTCTTGTCACAGATTAAATATCTGGCCCTCCTGAGTAGAAAATATTAGCTATTCAAGTGTTCAAATGACCTTCAGATCAGCTATGTTGATCTGCCATTACACCACTTAGACAAAATTCACAGTATTTCTTGTTTGAATTTCACTCACTCCCATAAAATTCCATATTTATAAATGTGCTAGTCAAATCATTAATGGTCGGTATTTGCTTGAGTTCCTAACTTTTTTTTTCCCACTCCTCTCTTCTTATCAGCTTAGCTAGAATCTGGCAAACATTGTGCTATGGCATCTATTATCAGAGAACAGGAATGTGCTTTTCAGATTTTATTAAGGTATTTCTACTCCTCCCTTACCCTTTACTCCCTCTAAAGACTCTTCTGTCATTCTGGGATTTCTGCTTTCAGGCTTCAAAGAAACTCTGTGTTCCCTCTAATCTAGTTATAAAAATATCCACATTTACTTTTGGAGGATCTGCACCAAATATATCTTTAATATAAAAACTCCTCAATAACTGATAAATATTATTTAACTAACTTTAGATTAGTATTACAGATTAATAAAATAATAACTAAGCAAAGTTAAATCCCCTTAGATTAAGTCTGATGACACAAACAGGTTTCTATAGCTTTAAAGGAAAAAAAAAATATTCAAGTGACCATGAGCTTTCGGGAGCGTTTTCTGACTTTTTTTAAAAGCCATATTTAAAAAAACACAGTAGTGAACAGCAGGAATATCATTAAATATATCAATATTTAATATTTGTGAAATTAAAGGCAGGGATTAGGGTTTTTTTTCTTTATTTTGCAGAAAATTGGTGCAGAACTGACACTATGATAATGCATAAAAAAATTTAAAGCAAGGTCTGTCTTTCTGACAGAACATATTCAAGAGAAAAAAGAATAAAATCAGAGAGTGCAGAAAATTGAATCTTTTGAACAGTTCCATTTTGACTCCATTGCAGCATGAAATACTGAAAGCAGGGAAAGCACTTTCCAAAAAGATAAGCTCATTTACATAAAATACTTTTTAGATAATAAAAAAAAAATCAAGAGAACTTTTCTCTTGTCTGAATAAAAAGCTAGAACCTAATGTTTTTGTTTGTTGGTTTTCTCTCTTTATTATGAAGTAAATACAATATATGTGGAAAAAAGCTAACTGGACCTTCAAGGAAAGTAAAGGAAATTCAACAGCTAAGAAACTTATTTTAAGCACTGTTTCTTTGAACAGCGATCTAGACAACAGCAAGATATAATTTCTTCAGCTCCTTTCCAGCTTCATCAGGAAAACTTTTAGGATCACTATAGTAAAGCTGGGTTTTCTTCACAGCTTTGGGAGTTTTCCCCTGTCCTGCTATCAAGCTTTCCCAGGAAAACGCATACACTAGGAAGGACTCCATGAGTGTTGTTCTGGATATTATTATGGATGAGGTCTTATTCCAGTGCTGGGATTTGGTTTCCTCTTATTCCCCAAATACATTCTCTCTAGACAGAGAAGAAGAGGCTCCCAGTCCTCTTCCCACTGCAGTGAAAGGGAGTTTACTGCTAAGGAAATAACAGATCTTCAAAACATACAGCTTTCAAAATGAAGACTCGTTTAGTCCAACCAGGACAGTCCTATTAGGCAGGACATGGAGTATGGACTTAAGAGTAACAAGAACTGAAATAGCAAACATACAAAAATGAGCTTAATGATGCAGGTAAACAGGAACATTAAACACGATTCCACTTTTCAGCACATCATCTTCTTATTTCTTTCTAAAAATAATTTTGAAAAGTGCAAACATTACTACATTATTTCACATACTGCAGCATACCATATTTTGTGGCTCATAATTTTTTTATAAATATATATCCCTAACAACACATATAGATAGTTTATGCGTGCGTGTATGTATAAAATCAATAGAAAAGAAACCCTATCTGAAATTTAATATTCAAAGAGTAAACAAAAACTGATTAAATTTGCTAACAAGAGTGGGAAATAGATGGCTTGAGAGGACTGGGGACACACTTAAGATAAAAGCTTTCCAGTTGCTTGTACTTCCCATGGAGACTTTCACATAATTACTGTTTTAAGTAGCTGGGATATAAAAACATAGTCCTTTCCAAGCCCAGCATTAATTCTTTCCCTTCACCTTTGGGAAAAGGTGGAATAGAGTGAGAATTTACATTCTCCAATGTAAATCTGAGAGTGATATGATTACTTTTCCAGCCAAGAAGCAATATTGATTATCACTCACATGTTTTTCTTAACATCACTATGATCCCTACCTAAAATGAAGTATCACCTGGAAGCTTAACAGAAGGATATAACTAAGCATTCACATGGCTGTGGAATCAGTTGACAGTACACCTACATTTAAGTGATTTATGTGTTAGAGCATTTTGATATAACACCTGGAGGCTTTATTAGATACCAATAGACATTGGTATCTACACGCCAATTGTCACATTTCCTTGTGACATCCCGACCACTGTTCAGAATTATCTATATATATGCATCTATGGATGTGAATGCATTTTTGCACACACACACACACACAAAATTCTTACTGTACCACCAAGCAGCTGTTGACCAGTTCTGTCAGTCACAAAGACTTATATTATTTTTTTCACTCTATTATCACACAAAAGTTGAAAAAAAAAAAAAAAAAAGATCCTAGGTAAGAATTCCAGGTTATTGCAGTTAAACAAGTCCAAACTGACTATTTAAAAAAACAGAAGGTGTACAACTGTAGATTGGTTATATATCTCAAAACATTTTCAAAATAATTTAATGAGATGTAAGAAAGCGACTCCTACTATTTTATTACACTAAAAATGTTGTAGGTAGGGACAATGTATGTTGGTTAAAATATTGACTCTAACCTATATATCAAAAGCAATTAGCAGAAAAGCAAGTAACAAAAAATTATGTTTTAGTTGCACAGTTCGAAGCATTGTGCTCTACAAATTCCATATCTATAAAGTATAACTTAACTTGAGTTCCTAAAAGTGAGAACTATGGGTTGTTTGGTTTTTTTTACTCCAAGATATAGATTCCTTATAAGTTTCACAATGAAGAGAGAGATCAAGTGAAACCAGTGATACTCTCAGGTCCATTCATCCTTGAAGATGTATTTTGTATTAGTGGCCACATAACTCCTCAAAAATTTATAATGAAAATTGGCAGTCCAGTTGCTAATTTCAGAGGAAAATAAAGTAGTATATCATTATGAAATCTAAACTTTTCCTCAACTATGAAAATCCTAGTCATGACTAAGGTTCACTACCTGCTTGGCATATTGATTGCTAGTACATTTTGCCAATATTAAGTATACATTAAAAAAATAATATCATACATTCTTCTATTTCAAGTTGCAACAGCTTACTTACTTCAGTGTCATTTTCCCAGTGGAAAGAGGATTAATCTTCTTCAAAGCCATGGCAGAACTCCATGGTGACTTCTATAGCTATACATTTTATATGAGGATACCGAGGCAGAAAACCCAAACTTTCCATTTAGACATCCGCTTTTTGCAATTAAAGTTGCATTTTTTTTTGTAATTTTACTTTGAAAGATTACATAATTATACTGAAATAACCATGGAGCTTACTGTTCAAAGGCTGAAAAGTTTTAACTAATACCTTACTAAAGGCCCTAATTGTTAAATAAGACATAATCCTTTAACAATATTTATTTTAAAGTGTATCACAAATACCTTGTGATCTTGCTCTATACTTGTTAATGTTTTCCCATGGCATATAGTAATCTCTAATCCAGTAAGGTTACTCACATGCAACCTACACACCAGTCTGAAAAATAAAACACAGCTACACACTTACTGTTTGGTTAAGTTTGGGGAATTTCTAAGTACTGGGTTTCCTTGCCTGGAAAAGCTTCTAGCTGAAATAGAATTTAGATGTTTGTGATGAAAAATAAGTGTGCAGAGATTTAAGTTGTCCCTAACAGACTCTTTAGACAGGGATACTACTTCTTGTGTAATGGACGATAATAAGCGTAAATTGTTCTGATGTGTCATGAACTCAGACATAAAAGCCTCAAATACAGTGTATCTAACACTATGGCTATTATTTTATTCCTTTTCTTTTAAAAGTGGTTCTTTCAGCTCAGAAACCCACTGCCTAATGGATACAGTCTTTCCTAGGCAAATGTAAGTTTGTATGGTATCGTGATCATACTGTATTAAAATGAAATGAACAAAACTACATGTGCCACATCAGAGTTTTATGTCTATCTCTAATTGCCTCTTAATGCATATATATGCCTTAAAAAGGTAGGTGAATGACCCAAGCCACAGAACATCATGCTCATATCAAGTTACTGAACAGGAAAAATATGAAAGTCTCTGAAAATAAGGAGGATTTTTATTTTCTGAGAGGCAATCTGTGCTAATTCTTCTACTTCGGAGGAGCATCAGTGGTTAAAGCACACAACTGACTAGGATTCAGGTCTACGGGGTGACAATCCTGGCTTGACTACAAACTTAGCAGATTTGTGTCTCAGTTTATCATCTCTACCATGGTTGTACAGTATGGCATTTGTTATCTGCCTCACAGCAGTGTGGCAGGGATTAATTAGTCAGTGTTTTAAATTATTCCAATGCTTAAAATCTCTACTGCGTGCAAGTGGCAACTGCAACTACTAATTATGCCTCCAAACACACACTGATTTAACTGTTCACCTGAAAATTGCTTAGCTTCAGTAGGCTGACAGCTTTTTCTTGTCCAGAAAGCATATTCCAATAAGCCTGTAGAAGTCTGTAAATATAAAGTATTATAACTGTAATGAAAGAAAGGAAAAAAGCAATCCACTAACATTACAGTATACCGTAGCTAGTATACAAATTTCATTGTAATCTTTATATGATATATTTGATGCTAAGGACAATGATGATTAAACTCCTGAAAATAACCATAATCAAACCCACCTTAAACCCTCTAGCAAACACAGAAAGCTCAAACTTTATTTTAGAGATCAGAAATGAAAACAGAATTTTGGCATATTTGATTTATGGAAGGTGCAATGTGCATAGATGTTTTTTCACCCAGCCACATTTCAGTATGGTTCAGTATGGTCTAAATACAAAACTGGTTGAACATTTCTCATTCTGGGTATATCCAAAGGCCTCTCTGCTCCAAGAAAATAAGAATCTCAAAAATTCTGTTGATTTCACAAACTTGTAATGAATTAATGAAATTATGGCACAAGTAAAAACCATGTCAGATCCTGACAGCACACAGCTTCTTCAATAAAACATGAGCATTATCTTTTCAGTTTATGTCTGCTTGAAAGATATAAAAGCATTTCTCAAGAGAAGACAATATTACCAAGGTGAAGATAATCCCTTGGAAATGCTAAAGAGAATCAAAGCAAGCCAGTTACGTAGAATATTTTTCCATAAATTATCAGAATCTATACTGTCTTTATACACCAAAGTTTTGTTAAGATGTATTGTGTGTATATAGTGTTAGTAGTCGCATTTGCACAGGCCTACATTTAAGCAATTGGATTCAAGAGGTGGTCTATCAGATTAAAAAATACACATTTTTTTCATCTACTATGCCTCTTTGGGTAAAGGTGATATTCTGTTGTTAGCATTGCAAAACTCTTCCCTTTCCTATCTCTCAAGATGTACAAATACATAAAAAATATCCATACATACTAAAGAGATAAATATAAGCCTCCAGAAACCTACAGGATAGAATACAAAGTTGGCAGCCATTAAATTGTGCTTCTTGCAAGCACAGTTTTCTCATTCCCCGTGCCATTTCAGGGCTTCTGTGATGGGGGTGACAATGCAAATCATACTAGGAAATATTTTTACTGACTGGGATGTACAGAACATCAGAGCCCATATCTAGACTACAGGTGTCCTTACCTTTATGTTTGATAAGGCTTTATTTAATTAGCATAGCAATACTAACAACTTGCTCTTACAAGCCTATGCACCCATCAGTAGCCCACCTGAATAATGACATGACTATTCACTTAAATGTAGCTTTTCAAAACCGTTTGCTGTTCACAGACATAAATCCTTTCACTCAAGACAGAATAAGTAGATTTGATCTCAATTATTTGTATACTTTTGGATTTATCATATTTTCATCTTAATAATTTATCAGGTTTCCACCAAATCTATACTTATCTATTTTAACTACAGTTTATAATGAATAAGCCCCTCCCTTATCTATTTCTGAATCTCTCCTTTCTCTCTCTCCTATTTATTAATCCCTTTTACTAATGAAAATTGGGATGCTCAAAGTGAAGTTGATTAATTCCAGGTATAAATCCAATACCACGGTGCATTTACAACACAGAAAGGCAAAGTGTGCAGTTTCTTTATTTACTATGTGGATATTACATTATAGTTCTTTTTTATCTAAACATTTATGGAAACAGGGGTTTGGGGCTCATGTTTTTTGTGCCTTAGTAAACTTTAAAGGTGTTTGTAGTTTTCAACCAACCTTCTCTTAGGAGTAGTGGCCTCAGAGATAATCACTCACCTCCCCATCTGCACAATTACCTTTAGACCTTTCTGCTTTATCAAAAATATTTTTCATGTTTTCCTCTTGGGGAACAGATTATTCTAACCATCTTCCCCTTGCATTTCTCCATGAAGTTTTTATTACACTTCAGCATTTAGTCATACAAATAAAATGGATAGAGTCTACTTATGGCAAATCTGCACGATCTTCTGTTTAAATCAACGTGAATAATGCAGGACAAAGTAATACAAATTTAAAACTTCCATAATTTCAAAGCATTTCCTTGCTTCTTTATGCGTATTCAAAATTTTAGAAGATTCATCCCATTGCTTTAACAGGCACTGAATTTTATTCTTTCTATCGATAACCTATACAAGAGGTTAAACTAAGAATTTTATGCTATTTTACTGCTCTAAAAGAAGAAAAGATGTCATGCATTTCAAAGCTTTCCAAACCTAGGGCTTAAGAAAAACATTTTTAAGATAAAATAGTGCCTACCTGCAACTTCTACTTATATTTGTGTAAACAATAAAAATAGCCCAAAAGTACTATTAAGTGTCTACACTTGAAAGCTCACAGTTTCAGAACAAATACACTGCAAAACCAACATATAGAACAGAGCTACAGAGAATTTGCTACAGAGAAGCAAGGAGATTTTAGTTCACAGATAACTTAGTTGACTCCTGAAGGTAAGCAAGCTTTATAATAGGAAAGGAAATGGGAACAATTCCTATTACAAAGCTACATAAAGGCTTTGGCATATATGTTCTATAATACCAAATGGAAAAAAATTCCATTCCAGAGAAACAGATAGCCTAAACAGCACACTGGTGATCTCGCCAGAAAAGACAAACACATTCCCATTAGTGCAGTAACGTATGGAGCTGTGCAGCATATGCTGAGGCTGCAGCTGAAGCACTGCACTTGTCAGCTTTGCATCTGGAAGCTTTTCTGGCTTCCTTCTGTGTAGCTGTAGGTGCTGACCCTACTGCTGGAAGAAAAAGATAAGCGAAATGTTTTAATCCATACACTAATTATTGAAATTTGTACTGTAAACAAATATTTTAGGAAACTAAGTTATTCCTAATAGATTCTTTTCTTTGCTCTCATTCCCTTGTCTATTGCTTCTAATTCAAGGGAACTTTTTAAGGTGAAACTCATGCATTATGCATGGCTAATACAGTGGGACACTGCATAGTTACATTTCATGTGCTAGTCAGATGGGAGAGTGATTCCAGAACAGAAAAGCAAACACACTTTTTCTAGAAAGACACTTGAAAATGACAGCTAATCCATCTGTACTTCCAATTTATCTGCATCTCCATTTACCTTTCCCTAAGGGAAATTGAGGAGCTAACAATAAAAATGCAAAATATGGTGGCAGTGCAAAATATGTTAAATGCACATCATAAACACCAGTGGTGGCCAGCCAACATCACAACAGCAGATCTAGACCCTAAGTAGCTTTTCAAGGAGCAGCTTTTCAAGAAGCAGACACAATGACTACATTTCTTCTCTAAGAAAAAGGCTCTAGGGTATCCCAGTGACAATAATAAGACATTTACAAAACAAAGAGATTTTCAGTCTAGTTCTCTAATTTTCAAAGAATCTTGAGTGACGATATTATATTCCCGAAGACAAATTTGTCATATCCTGAAGTAGTTCGTTTTTACATTTGTTTCTTCCACAAACTTATTTTTACAGGTAAAATGTATTAAGAAGGCATTACTAAAAAAGCCTCATGGTGTGGAAACATTGTCTCAAGTACTACTGAAAATGAAGAGAGAGTGATAATAAAGTTATTATGGTCACTTGTTTCTATAGGAAATGGATACTGTTCACTTCAGCCATACAAGGAACAACAACACTGAAGTCCAGATGTTTTCACTGATTTGAAAGCTTTGGAAAAAAGTCCCCTACTGTCTCTCAGTGGACTGCGGAGGCGTACTTAACCCCTCATTAGTGTACAGTGACTCTACATCCCTGGTGTGCCCCAGGTATCCATGCTCCTGATCTTCATCTCTTTTGATTAATACATAGTCATATGGGGTAACAGTTAACCTGCCATTTGATCATTCTCCACTGAAGTCTTTCCCCACAACCTTATTGCCATGTGGTGGCATTCCAGAGCTTTCTTACTCTCTTTGCCACTTATCTTTTCTTCTCTTATTCAGTTTGCCATGCCCCAGCTTTGATCACATGGAACTCACCATTAAGCATTTCATTCTTGCCCTTTGTGTCTTCCCCTCATGGTGAGCATGCTCCAATACTTCATCTGCCCTCTTTCATGTATCAAGGATCAACAGTTTAGTTATTCTCTCATTTTCACCAGAGGACATTAGTAATAACATCACTGGATCTCACTGGAATGCAATATGAAGGTGGGCCTATCTCTCAAGGAGCAACAGTATAACTTAAGTATCAGGCCCTAGCAATCATTTACTCATAAAGAGTATTTATGTCTTGGGAAAACTCCTGTTTATTCAACTAGTATGTATATTAAATGTTAGCTTACAAGACCCACACTGGCAGGCTGTAGACTAATTTATGTTTAACTAACACCAGTTTCAACAGTACAGAGTCAATATATGGTGGAGGATTAGAAACTAAAATGTACTGCCTCAACACTGCTAATCTTGAAATGTATTAAAAATACCCAAAGCAGATGGCAATCAAAAAGTTGGGGGGAATTTGTTTGTCAAAACAAAACAAACAAAACAAAAATCCAAAGCTTGCCAAGATCTTTGAAGTTGAATTAGTAGAAAATAAATTTTGGCAAGAAAACAGAGGAATTACAGGGCCATGAGACAGGTTAAAAAGCAAGACTTCCTTTTCATTTACTATAAAATGCTTGTCAGCTCAGCTTTGTTCCCATCTCCCGTGAAAAACCTATTCTGCAATCTAGTCTTTAAGACTGCACTGGCCATTCTCAGTATCAGGTCTTTGCAGTTCTGCTGACTAAAAGGAGAAGTGAATGCAGCTCGTCCAGGCAGTCTGCATATATAGTATCCCGACAGGGAAAAAAAACAACACAATTTTACTCAATGAGGTTCCATACAAATGGCATAATATCTATTCAGGCACGTACCTAGGAAAGTTACAGAGCAGTAACTTTCTTGTCCATTTTTCCATGCACTATTATCATAGCATCTTACATGTATTTAGAAGTTGAAGCTTGGATGACTGTTTTTCCATTGACTCTTTGCCAAAAGAATGATTCAGCCCAGCAACAGAACCCTTTCCCATTCTTATCTGAACTTAAGAAAGGCTACTCAGACCAAAGTCCTTTGTATAAAATTTCCAAGCCAGTGAAGAGTTTTAAAGCAAAGAAAAACATAACACAGTATGAAAAATTTTATGGCTACTAAAAAGGGAAGATACTTAATGTCTCAAGATGCTATGCAAGTTACAGGAAGACAGCAAGTAAAATTAATTGCAACTACATTGTAATATGATGTTCCTGTGGCTCCATCCTACTTTAACTGCTTCTGACAGAGAAGGAAAATACGATCCATCTGTCGGATAGATACATACCTACTTATGTGGGTGGTATTTAAGGTCCTACAGCTTTTGCTGTGTATCTTGACACAAAATGACATTAAAGAGGAGCAATATGAGCCCAGCAGGAGTTACATAAAATTATATATACCTTATCTTTTTATCTCTCTTTCAGCATGCACTAAAAAAAAAAACACCAGCTATTTTTAGTTCCTTTTGTGTGATGCATAACGATGAAAGAAGCAGATTTATACAAACTCATAAGGACAAGATTAAGGCAACAGAAAGAGATTATCCTATTTAATTTAAAGACTTGCCACTGTTTGTGGGTAAATCTATTTCTACAAGGACTAGAGCCAGTGCAAAAAATAGTAATGCATACAGATAGCTCCAGACAGCCTTCATCAGCCCTGTTCTAAAGCTAGTTCTAAGAATTTAAAACATATCAACCACAAAATAGCTTTTGAATATCATGGTTTCTTATCTGTAAGGTCCTCCTACAAATGCTTGCACACACCATGAAATCTTAAATTGCTTTAACATACACAAAATAGGTAGGCACACCTTCTCAAGAAGCAGATCATTTACAGTGATAGCCAATTCAGACAGTTTGGTGACAGCCAACACTGGCATCACTATGGGCAAATAATGCTTGAAAAATTTGGTGCCCTTCGATAGAGTTACAGTGTTGGTGGATAACGGAAGAGCAACTGACATCATCTTACCTGGACTTCTGCAAAGCCTTTGACACTGTCCCACACGACATCCTTGTCTCTAAATTGTAGAGACATGGATTTCACAGTTGGACCACATGGTGGATAAGGAACTGGCTGCACGGCCACACTCAGAGAGTCAACAGCTCAATGTCCAAGTGGAGATCAGTGATGAGTGGTGTTCCTCAAGGACTGGTACTGGGACCAATTTGTTTTAACATCTTTGTCGGCAATATGGGCAGTGGGATCGAGTGCACCCTCAGCAAGTTTGCCGACAACACCAAGCTGTGTTGCACAATCAATGTGCTAGAGGTAAGGGATGCCATCTGGAGGGACCTGGACAGGCTTGAGAGGTGGGCCTGTGCCAACCTCATGAAGTTCAACAATGCCAAGTCCTGCAAATGGGTTGGGGCAACCCCAAGCACAAATACAGGCTGGGCGGAGAATGGCTTGAGTGCAGCTCTGAGGAGAAGGACTTGGGGGTGCTGGTATATGAGAAACTGAACATGATCTAGCAATGTGTCCTCACAGCCCAGAAGGCCGACTATATCCTGGTCTGCATCAAGAGAATTGTTACCAGCAGGTTGATGGAGGTGATCCTCTCGCTTTACTCTGCTATTATGAAACCCCCTTCCGGAGTACTGTATCCAGCTCTGGTGTCCTCAGCCCAGGAAGGACATGGACCCATTGGAGCGAGTCCAGAGGAGGACTGCAAAATGATGAGTTGGGGTTGTTCAGTCTGGAGAAGAGAAGGCTCTGGGAAGACTATATTGCAGCCTTCCAGTACTTAAAGGGGGCCTATAGGAAAGATGTAGAGGGACTCTATCAGAGAGTGTATTGACAGGATGAGGGGTAACAGTTTTAAGCTGAAAGAAGGTAGATTTAAATTAGATATGAGGAAGACATTTTTTTACTGTGATGGTGGTGAGACACTGGAACAGGTTGTCCAGGGAAGCTGTGGATGCCCCACCCGTGGAGGTGTTCAAGGCCAGACTGGATGAGGCTTTGAGCAACCTGATCTAGTGGGAGGGGTCCCTGCCCATGGCAGGGGGGTTCAACTAGATGATTCTTAAGGTTGCTTCCAACTCAAACAATTCTATGATTCTATGACTATGTATTAATTTATTTAGCAGGCTACTTGTCTCAACTTCTTCCTTAGACAAGCAGAAACATTCCTGGGTGAAACCATGTCTCCCAGGTTTCTCTCCAGACTAAAGACAGAGACAACTTTGAAATTTCCTCTGCAGATTAACATTCTTCCCTTCCATAACTAATTCATAGGCTTAAAAACCTGGTTAAAAACATGAAACTCACAGAGACGAGTGCTTGCCAATTCCAGTAGCTAACAATATGCAGGCATCCATTTAACAAACACAAACACACTCATATACCTTTGTACTTTAAAGGAAAGCATTTAAAAACATTTTTCTCTCTTATCTGCTTGCCAGCTTTCAGTGCCTCTTAAAAAAGTCAGTAATATCACAGACATCTAGGGAAAAGTTTAATTCCATCAACAACTAAAGCAGTTCAGATTTTATACTACTGAAGAAACACAAAACTTGCCAGGTCTTGCATCTTAACAGATTGCATTCTGCTTTTAAATCCACTTTTTTGATGAACTGAATGGAGCCCTCTGCATAAGTAGAAATCTAACTCCGCATATACTGTGGCCATATCTGATTACAGATACAGTTTATTGCTTTTGGAAATTTATCATAAAGGCACCGATAGCTGTGCCATATCTAAGGTCACATTTAGGCTTATATATTTCTTTGTTGAACTTTGAAGACTGAATTTTTTTTTCAGTGTTTAATGTGATACATTCAGAACACAGACTGATCTATAATATTTGCTTATTAAGGTGTTTCCTTTCATGCTTAAGAAATACATTAAAATCAAATATAACTTTTAAAACATTTTCACTAAAATGTCAGTGTTTATCTCTGTTTCAATAGCTAATAAACCACATTCTACAAATTCCAGACAGACAGACAAAGGGCTGTTGCAAATTTTAAACACAGAGAAGGGCTTCACTTTCTAAAGAGAAGCTGAAGAAACTACCCAATTATTTCCATCATTTGATGCTGCCTTCTTAGCTTCAAACCTCTTATGCCAGTGGTTTTTGACCTTAGATTCTTCTTCATCCTCTGCTTACCCAGATCTCAACAGTGTTTCTCCAGATGACCCAGTAAGGAATATTAAAAGATGCTGGGGTGAAAGCTGCTAAGGAGCAGAGTTGTGAGAAAGCTCCCTTCAATGACTGCTTCTTCTACTCACCCATCTCCTGCTGCCAGGTTTTTGTTGGTTTTTTTTCCTAATTAAGAGGTTTTGTATCCATTACAGACTTTGCTTATTTTCACATTTAATGTTTGCATCAGGAGATATTGGAAAGCTGAGGTGAATGAAGGACTGTGAATGGAAGATGATGATGAAGCAGGAGATGTGGCGAAAGCACAGGTAGCTATAGCAGACTGGATTTTTCCAGACAAAGTGTCTTCTGGTGGTAAAGTGAGATTTGGAAAAATCACAGAACAGATCTATTCAATAGCAGAATGTCAGTTGAAGCCACGCAGGGATGGAGTGCAGCTAATGTATCACAGCAAGGAAGGCAGAGGAAGGAAGACAGACGTATCTGAGGAAAAGTGATATTATAACAACAATAAAAATACAAAGAACAGCCTACAGGAAAAAATAATGTATGATCCAAACTTAAACAGCAAAATCATGCCATCCTTGACTGAGTCTCCTCCCCCTAACACTTCCACTGACACATTTAGCAAACTCTGTGGCTCCTCAGCTAATCCCCAGTTTCAAAATGAGAGCTACCCCCCACCAAAATCACATCTGAACAACTACCCTTAGTTTCCACCTTCACATTTTCTGAACCACTTTCACACAAGTACCTTTGTGCCAGTCCCATATCCTCATTTCTAATCTCAATCAAGGTATAAGCATACAATTCTTTTTAATCAAGCTTGTCATTACTTCCACTGAAAAGAAAAATGCTCAAGAACCGAATATGTGTTCTCTGCTAAAGAACACATAATCACTCAAGGCCAATAATCCTTCCAAATGTAGATCTCATTGCCTTTTTTGTTTTTTGGGTTTTTTTTATATATACAGAAAATGCTATTTTAGAAAGCTCCAAGTTTGTTTGCAGCAGAGCCATCTCTACTGTTAATTAATATTGCACTCCCTCCTGTATCCCAAATATCGCACACAGCTTTCTAATGAGATTCATACCATAAGAATAAATATAACATAGAACATTGTTCTTATGCAGCTTTCCAGAACTGCAGAAGGCATTTGCAAATCCATCCTTGTGGGTTGCCTCTCTCAACCACAGTTCCACACTGCTGCTAAATCCAGCATAGCCCTAGAGGCAGCTGGCAGGGTGGGGAACTGGCAGCTGCCTGCCTCCAGCTGGCAGGGAATCAGGGATATAGCTGCTGAAATAATCTCCCCGAAATTTCCATGAAAAAGTACTGCAGTGTAGCTTTTCCATCAACTGGTAAATATTGGGGAAAAAAAAATAGTTACAGGCCAAAAGGAGAAGCAGAGAAAAAGCAAAACAAACAAAAACAATCCAGATTCAATATTTGCCCTGTATATGTTGTGGATACTTCAATATGGTAAAAATTGTAGAACTTAATATACAATACCTGACGAATAAACCAATACATATCTTTCTTTTAATATTGAGTGAACATATCTTTTACTGCACTTTCCTGGTCAAAGAATCCTTCAGAGAATAAAGTAAGCAAATCCTAATCTCATTCACCTATGATTACCAACAACCTTCTGATATGTCTTCCAAGATGGTGTTACAACTTTTTGTCTTTCTACTGCTTTAATTGAAAAAAACACACTTCTCAATGAATTCCATTTGGCAAATATCAGCATTATTTTTTTCTACCTTTTGATGCTTTTGACACCCAAAATATGCAACTATGTATATTATAAATCTGGTCCCTTCACTGTGTCATCAAAGGGAACATTAGTTCCACTTTAACAAGTTAGCAAATGTTTTCAGGGTGCCAACTTGAAAAAACTACTGCAATGGTTCAAGCCTTCAACTTTCCCTAATTCACTGTTATTGCTCTTTCCTCAGACAACAAAAATACTACAAGCTTCATGTAGGTCTCTATTAATTATTAAAATTAGTTCTCCAGGTTTATAATGAATCCTTAAAAGAGGATTCAGTGCCAAAAGCAAATGGCAGGATACGAGCATGCTAGCATCCCTCTGACCACCAAACACATAACTCCATCAGGAACTGAGATGTGATACATAACCCAAAGCTGCAAGGCAAATCCTGAGAAAGCTCAAGATGTCCTACTAACAGTATAAAGTGATTGCAGCCCACTATGGAGAACCTCTGCTAACATTAAAGCTTTGATCTGCAAGATGTTAATTCAGTGAAAATACCTTCCAGTGCCATCATGGCAGCAGAATACCTGACAACTGCATCAGCAAAAGTGATAAAGATTGCATATGATATGTACAAGCAAGCC